>NQII01004056.1:1068-30530 GCA_002778355.1 Clitarchus hookeri
TGATAGGGCCT
Organism: Clitarchus hookeri; assembly: GCA_002778355.1. Lineage (NCBI taxonomy): Eukaryota > Metazoa > Arthropoda > Insecta > Phasmatodea > Phasmatidae > Clitarchus > Clitarchus hookeri. The sequence goes on from NQII01004056.1 coordinate 1,080, forward strand.
GTGTTATAACGTTCTGAGGGTGAATTACAAAGTTGAGCATATCTACAACGTTTTATTGCAGAGGTAAATCACAATATATATACAGTTTTAACTCGCCGAGTTGAACACATCTATATGTTCATTTCACTTCCCTTGCTGTTTCCTTATGCGTAGAAAGCAAGCGTTTGGAATGAGCAAAGTTCCTCATACTTGGAACAGTTTGTAAGATAAATGAAAGATAATGCTAGGTAATAAACAACTATAAAAGTTATACTAAAAGTAGTGTTCGTTCGCTTCTCTGGTTGATAGGGCCTGTGTTATAACGTTCTGACCCACTTAATGTTTCAACAAGTATAGATGTTGGTTTTATTGCAGAGGTAAATCAAAATATATATAAAGTTTTAACCCGTCGAGTTGTACATATCTATATGTTCTTTACACTTCCCTTGCTATTTCCTTCTGTTTAGAAAGCAAGCGTTTGGAATGAGCAAAGTTCCTCATAGTTGAAACTGTTTCTAAGCGAAATGAATGATAATGCTNGCGTTTGGAATGAGCAAAGTTCCTCATAGTTGAAACTGTTTCTAAGCGAAATGAATGATAATGCTAGGTAATAAACGTCTATAAAATTTATACTAAATGTAGTGTTTGTTCGCTTCTCTGGCTGATAGGGCCTGTGTTAACACATTCAATTACAACCAGAGAGGCAAAAAATTAGATTATTGAATATCATCATTTATCTAGCTGATTTTTTAAATTACACAAAAAATCGTTTTAACACAAGCAGTATCAAACAGGGACACGAGCAAACAGATCTTTTATTTTTCATTCACCGCACTGATTTTTAACCTACTACATCCATCATTATAACAAAGGTAATATCAACCAGAGAGGCGAACAGCCAGATTATTGAGTATTATAATTCTTTTCGCTGATTTTGTTATTTCAACATCAATCGAAATAACACAGTTATCTATCAGAGAAGCGAACGAACAGATTATTGAGTATTATATTTCTTTTCACTGATTTCGTTATTTCCACATCCATCGTTATAACACAAGATTAAGTATCCACAGAAAAGAACAAACTCAGTGTTTAGCATATTTTTTAAAGAGGAAGCAAGCGAAAAGAATTAATACTGTATGTATATTTTCGTTGGCTTCGTTATTTCCATCTAGATTGTTATGACACAGGCAAAATTAACCAGAGAAGCGGACAAACTCAGTGTTTAGTATAGGTTTACAAGAAGAAGATTATGGAGTATTATTCTTCATTTCGATAATTTGTTTATTTTAACATCCATTCTTATAACACGGGAAAAATGTAAACCAGAGGGTGAACAAACATATTATTGAGTATTATCATGCATCTAACTGATTTTGTTATTTCCACATCCATTATTATAAAACAGGCAATATTACCAAGAGAAGCGGACAGCCAGATTATTGAGTATTATCATTCTTTTCGCTGATTTGGTTATTTCAACATCAATCGTTATAACACAGTTATCTATCAGAGAAGCGAACGAACAGATTATTGAGTATTATATTTCTTTTCACTGATTTCGTTATTTCTACTTCTATCGTTATAACACAAGAATTTTATCCACAGGAAAGAACAAACTCAGTGATTAGTATATTTTTTATAGAGGAAGCAAGCGAAAAGAATTAATACTGTATGTATCTTTTCGCTGGCTTCGTTATTTCCTCCTAGATTGTTATGACACAGGCAAAATTAACCAGAGTGGCGAACAAACCGATTATTAAGTTTTATCATTCATCTCGCTGATTTTGTTATATTTACGATATAACACTTTAATCTCTTTCTCTAACTCTCTTATTCTCTTTTTGTATCTCTCTTTCTGTCTCTTTCTTTTTCTCTCCTTCTTTCGCTCTCTCTTTCTGTCGCACTTTCTCATTCTTTTACCTTTCTCTTCTTTTCCCTCTCTTCCTTCCTCTCTTTCTCTTTTTTTTATCTATCTTTACCTCTCACTCTTATTTCTCTATCTATTTCTCTCAATATCTTTCTTTCTTTATCTCGCTTACATAAGAGAGAAAGAGAGATAATGAGAGGTCATTATCTCTTTTTCTCTCTTTCTTTCTCTCATCTCACCCTCTATCTCTCCATCTTTCTCTCTCTCTTTCACTCTCTTTCTCTCTCTTCCAATTGCTTTTAATTGATCTCTCTCTTTCTCTCCCTATCTTTCTTGCTCTCTCTCACATAACATATCGTTATCTTTCTTTCTCTCTCTATCTTTCTCTCTCTTTATTTATTTCTCTTTCTTTCTCTCTCTCATCTCTCTCGCTTTCACTCACCATCTTTCACTCTCTTTCTCTCGTTTCCTCCCTCTATCGTTCTCTCGTTTCCTCCATCTCTCTTTCTCTCTCCTTATCTATCTCTTTCTCTCTCTCTTTCTTCCCTCTCCGTTTCTCTCTCCTTCTCTTTCTCTCTCATTCTCTTTCTCTTTTTTGTGTGATATTTCCACATCCATCATTATGACAAAGGCAATATCAACCAGAGAGACGAACACCCACATTCTTGAGTATTATCATTCTTTTCGCTGATTTGGTTATTTCAACATCAATCGTTATAACACAGTTATCAACCAGAGAAGCGAACAAACAGATTATTGAGTATTATCTTTCTTTTCGCTGGCTTCGTTATTTCCACCTACATTGTTATTACACCTGCAAAATTAACCAGAGAAGCGAACAAACAGATTATTTAGTTTTATCATTCAACCCCCTGATTTTATTATATTTACGAAATAACACTTTATTCTCTTTCTCTTTCTCTCTTTATCTCTTTATCTCTCTCATTTGTCTCCTATTCTCTCTCTCTTTAACTCTTTCTCTTTTTGTTTCTCTCTTTCTTTCTCGCTCTTTCTCTCTTTCTTTCTCTCTCTTCCTCTCGCTCTTTCCCATTCTTTTTCCTTGCTCTTCCTTTCCCTCTCTTTCTCTTTTTTCTCTCTATCTTTACCTCTCACTCTTATTTCTCTCTCTCTCTTTCTCTCACTCTCTTTCTATCTTTCTCTCTCTTACAGAACCTCTCATTATCTCTCTTTCTCTCTTTCTTTCTCTCATTTCACCCTCTATCTCTCCATTATTCTCTCTCTCTTTCACTCTCTTTATCTATCTTCCTCTTGTTTTTAATTAATCCCACTTTTACTCTCTTTCACACTCTCCTCACTTGCTTTATCTCTCCCTTTGTATCCATCTTTCTCTCGTTCTGCCTCTTTATTTCTCTCTTGATCACATTTTTTCTGTTCTTTTTTTCCTTCACTTTCTTTCACTCTCTCTTTATTTTTCTCTCTTTCTACATCTTTATATCTCTTTTTATTATTATCTTTCTATCTCTCTCTTTTTCTCTCTCTCCGTTTCTCTCTTTCTCCCTCTTTGCTCTCCCTATTTCTCTCTCTTTATTACTATCTTTATCTCTCTTTCTCCCTCTAGATCTCTCCCTTTTTCTCTGTATCTCTATCTCTTTCTTTTTCTCTCTCTTCCTCTTGCTTTTAATTTATCTCTCTATTCCTCTCACTTTATCTTTCGCTGTCTCTCTCTCTTTTTCTCTTTCACTTTCTTTCTTTCTTTTTTTCTCTCTCTCTTTCTCGCTCTCTTCCGCTCTCTTATTTCTATTCCTTTTTTATTTCCTTTTTTCTATATCGCATTCTCCCTCTTTCTATGCCTTTATCTCTCTTTCACGCTCTCTGCCTTTATCTCTCCCTTCCTCTGCCTTTATCTCGCTTCCTTTCTCTTCCTTTCTCTGTTTCTCATTTTTTCTCATTTTCTTTCTTTCTCTCTCTCTTTCTTTCTCTATCTTTCTATAGCTTCATCTCTCTTTCTCTGTCTTTATCTATATTTCTCTATCTCTCGCACTTATTCTTTCTCTTTCTCTCCTTTAATCTTTTCCACACCTTCTGTTTCTTTCTATATTTTTCCTCTCTTTCTCTTTATCTCTCTCTTCCTCTATTATCTGCTCTCTCTCTTTTTCTCTCTTTCTTCCTTTCCCTTTCTCTTTCTCTATTTCATTCTTGCTCAATATCTAAATCTTTATCTTTCTTTCCATCTCTCTCTTGTGTCCTCTCTCTTTCTCTCTCTTTCTTGCTCTCTCTTACATAATCTCTTATTATATTTCTTTCTCTCTCTTTCTTTCTCGCTCTCTTTATTTATTTCACTTTCTTTCTCTCTCTCATCTCTCTCGCTTACGCTCTCCCTCTTTCACTCTGTTTCAGTTGTTTCCTCTTTCTCTCTTTCTCTCTCTTTATCTATCTGTTTCTCTCTCCTTTTTCTTTCTCTCTTTCTGTGTGATATTTCCACATCCGTAATTATAACACAGTTAATATCAACTAGAAAAGCGAACAAATAGATTATTGAGTAAGATCATTCTTTTTGCACTCTAGTGAAGCATACAGCATGCCTCACCACGTCCGAGCACATAACCTTTAAAACTGAACAATTTCAATGCAGACAGTGTGCAGTAATACCTGTTCCAAATACCTGCCTTTCATACACAAGAAAACCACACGGGAATTGAACTGAACATTTAGTTATATACAACTCAGCGAGTTACAACTGTAAATACGTTATTAATCGCCTCTAAAATAAAACGTCGTAGATAAGAGCAAACATGTAATTAACTCCTTCAACTCTATAACACAAGTTCTATCAACAAGAGAAGAGAACAACAATTACATTAAGTATAATTATTATTGTTGATTATTATTTAGCAATATCATTCATTTCGCTCATAAAGTGTTCCAATTAAGAGCGTCTTACTCATTCCAGATACTCGCTTTCTACATACCAGGAAACAACACCACACGAAGTGAAATGATCATAAAGTGATGTACAACTCAGCGAGTTACAACAGTCTATATATTACCAATTTCCTTTGAAGTAAAACGTCGTAGACATAAGCGATCTTATAAATTACACTCTTAACATTTTACCACATGATCTTTCAATCAGAGGACCAAACTAACTTTACGTTTAGAACAACTATTATTGAGGATTATTATTTAGCAATATCATTCATTTCGCTCAGAAACTGTTCCAATTATAGGCGTTGCTGTCAATTCCAAATACTTGCTTTCTACGCAACAGTAAACCACAAGAGAGGAAGTGAACTGGACATAAAAATTTTTATATCTCAACGAGTCACAAATGCATAAATATTATAAATCGCCTCTACAACAAAACGTCTTAGATAAGAGCAATCATGTAATTTACACTCTCAACTTTATAACACAGACTCTATCAACCAGAGCAGGTAACAAACACTACGTTTAGTGTAACTATTATAGATTATCATTATTCAGCATTATCATTCATTTGGCTCAGAAACTGTTCCAATTATGAGCGTCCTTGTTAATTCCAAATACTTGCCTTCCATACCCAAGAAATCCACACGGGAAGTTAATTGAACATTTAGTTATGTACAACACAGCGAGTTACAAATGCATATTATATATTCATATATGTATATATATACATTGCCAATCGCCTCTGCAATAAAATGTCGTTGATAAGAACTAGCATGTAATTTGCANTGTTCCAATTATGAGCGTCCTTGTTAATTCCAAATACTTGCCTTCCATACCCAAGAAATCCACACGGGAAGTTAACTGAACATTTAGTTATGTACAACACAGCGAGTTACAAATGCATATTATATATGCATATATGTATATATATACATTGCCAATCGCCTCTGCAATAAAATGTCGTTGATAAGAACTAGCATGTAATTTGCANCATATATGTATATATATACATTGCCAATCGCCTCTGCAATAAAATGTCGTTGATAAGAACTAGCATGTAATTTGCACTCTCAGCATTTAAACACAGGTCCTTTCAACCAGAGAGGCAAACAAACAAATTATTAAGTATTATTTAGGTGATTTTTACTACCACAAAAATCATTATAACTCAATCAATATAATCCAGAGAAGCAGACAAACGCAGCGTTTAGTATAACTTTTCAAGGGAATAATTATTGAGTGTTATCATTTATTCTGGTGACATGGCTAATTCCACTTTCATCGTTATAATAATGGCAATAGCAACCAGAGAGGCAAACAAATAGATAATTGAGTTACATCATTCATCTCGCTGATGTTATTTAAACAACAACCATTGTTATACCACAGGCAGTATCAGCGATAGAAGCGAATAAACAGATTATTGAGTTTGATCATTCCTCTCGCTGATGTTATTTCTACATCCATCGTTAAAACACAGGCAATATCAACCAGAGAGACGAACAAACAGAGTATTATCATTCTTTTCGCTGATTTAGTTATTTCAACATCAATGTTATAACACAAGATTTATTATCCACAGAAAAGAACAAACAGACAGAAGATTGGGAAAAGCTGTTTCCTTGTCAATAGAAAAATCATATGTATATAATTAAAATGACAAATAGACGGAAAAACAACTTATTATTACAAAACAAGGCAGACAACAAAAACAAGCCACTAGAAAAGACAGCGCGAAGACCAAAATAAAAAACACCACACAAGTAAAAAAAAAGGTGCAAAAAACAATAACAGTGGACACAGCTGAACAATGAAAACTAAAAACACATACAAAAAAACCACAATGAAATACCAGTGTGGAGAAAGTTTTCCTAGTCTTCACGTTTTGGGGCCTGAGATCTGTCCCCGAAAAATGTCGTAAAGACTTTTAATTATTTTGTGTTTTCAATTTTTCCCGCGTTATTTTTTTGGTTCCTGTGTTGTTCGCAGTATTGAATTATTTGGTTTTATAATCTGACAAGGAATACTTATTCCTGATTTGCATTTCATTATAGTTTTTTTGTGTGTGTGTCCGGTTTTGTAATAAAAAGTAGTTCGTCTATCTATTTGTCATTTTAATTATATACATATTTGTTTTCTATTGACAAGGAAACGGCTGTTCCTAATTATCCGTCTGTAGTGTCGTAAAAAGATTTTTTTTTTCTTGCTGAGTTCTATGTTTGTGTGCGTTTTTTTATTTCTATTTAGTCTCATGGTCAACAACGGACACGNTTTTTTTTCTTGCTGAGTTCTATGTTTGTGTGCGTTTTTTTATTTCTATTTAGTCTCATGGTCAACAACGGACACAGTCCAAACACACCATCATCATAAAAGGATCTAGTGCATTTAGCTGGTTCATTTTAAACTAGAACCGTTAATTTGCGTTTGAATAAATTTACGAAACAAAAATTTTCGAACAATCTTAAAAAGGAACGAATACTACTCNAACCGTTAATTTGCGTTTGAATAAATTTACGAAACAAAAATTTTCGAACAATCTTAAAAAGGAACGAATACTACTCCAAATAACTCGTTAATATTACTTTACATTTTCCCTGAAAATTATATTAATTTTTTGTCAAAATTTTTGCATACTTAATTTATAATTACAGTGCCTGCCATTATTTCCGGTAAATACAAACAGAACAACAGTTACCCAGAACCGATTTTATTATGATGATACATTTTAGCAAAACCTCGCTTTCAAAAATCAGGGTTTCCGAAAATGAGGTTTCGGCTGATGTTATAATAGTCTGTTTCACGAACGAGTTCACTTAAGAAAGTAGACTTATGTAAAGTCAGCTGAATGTGTATATTTAAAACACCATCTGTGACGGAGGGGAGACATCACTGTAGCCATGGAAACAGCTGTAAAGATAAAGAGGTCTGTNATTTAAAACACCATCTGTGACGGAGGGGAGACATCACTGTAGCCATGGAAACAGCTGTAAAGATAAAGAGGTCTGCCTTCAGAAGGGGAAATGTTGTGGAGGGGAAAAAGGTTAACGCCGAAGGGGGGGGGAGGTGTTATCCGCAGTTGTTTAGCGCGGCATCGTTTATCAGCGTGCAGTAAGGATCAGTGCGGGAGGCGAGTGCACGCGCGACATGTGCCCGGGCAAAGGAAAGACGAATGACGCTCCACGAACAGCTCCATCAGGCATAGGTAAAAGCTCTCGTGCTTATTACCTTGTTAAGCAGCCTTTCCACTGCCTGGTGTTCGACGAGTCGTGGTGTCTGTTAAACAGTTGTCTGTGGAAAACCCTCGCTTGGTGTCTATTGGCGGTTCACGGTCATCTGAGCACTTTTGGAATTAACGTTCGAAAAATGTGACTGCTCTTACGTGCATAGTGTACTGTAACGGGCAGGCTCACTGGCATGCTCCCGGTAAAGTTAGTAAACAAGAAAGGAAAGTAGTTCCATTTCTTAACGTCGAATTAAAAGTGTTAAGTAAAAATTTGTAAAAACTGAAATTTTTTTTTTTTTTTTTTTTGTATTTTTAAAGCATTTAAGTTTCAGAATTATGAAATCTGTAAAATATTTACTTTTCAAATATTTTCACAGTACATTTGCCCGACGCACGAATAAAGCGATCAGGCCTATGGCAAAGTAAATTTTACATGTGGTGGAAGAACACACAATGCACACACAAGTAGATCTTAAGCAGGACTTCAAATGCTCACTTTTCCGAGAACAACCTTTATGAAGCATATTCGAGGCGACCCATCTTGAGGCGATCCTCTTCACCCGTTTTGATAATTATTAAAAAGAACTGAACCCAGCAACCAGTATGTGGAGCTGCCCGCGCATCGTCTCGGAGTACCCAATAGCATGTGACGTCACATTGCACGCACAAACACGCACCAGTGGAAAGACCGCCTTTAACCTCGGCTTTACCTCGACTTTGCAGAAGTTCTCCGTTTTCGCTTCATACTTTCGGATTCTGAGTAATTACTGACAATGTACGATTATAGAAAAGTTACATTTTACGAGTTGCTTAATATTTCCTTGCTTAATTTTTTACTGTGTGTTATCTGCTAGTAGTAAAAATTCAGGAACATATTCATATTTTATCAATAAGATTCTTTTCTACCTTTTTGGCAAGCAGGAAATAACATGCAGTGAAAATTATAAACAAAACTATTAAACAACTAGTAAATTGTAAATCTTCTGTAATAAAACATTTCCAATAATACCTCTGAAACATAAGTTATGATGCGAAAACGAATAATTTCTGCACATGAGGTGAAGCCGCGACTTAAGGCGCCCGGTAACTGGCTGGAGCTACTTTCCGCCTTCGAGACCGTGACGCGCGGGAGCGATATGTGCTACATTGCCACGCGCATCAAATGCGCGAACGCACCGAACGCCCAGTCCGGTGCTCTCGTGGTGCTTCTACCTATGTGCCATAGGTGGTGGCCCTATCATTTGGTAGTCGGGCCATTAAATATTTTTGTATGTATCTGACACAAATATTTTGAAATTTAATTATTTTAAAAAATATTGTTTTTAGCTATGCTGGATTGCTATGAAATGGTGTTTCTAATGTGCGTGACGTTTCGAAAGAACTGAAATGCCTCTTGTCTGATGTGTGTGTTCTTTTCCTAGACGAGTGCCGACCTCCCGTGGCGCAGTCGGTTGGTGCGCCACCGGTCTGGGGTGCGGGAGGTTCTGGGTTAGAATCCTAGGTAAGGAATGGGTAGAAGTTTAAGTTAGGTTATTAGTTAGCTTATAAGCCATCTCGTGATAAGCCTTCAGGCATAACGTTATTAAGCCCTTTCCAATCCGATGTGATTGTCTTAGATAGCACATAGGACGCGCGTCTAAAAGTGTCGTGGGAAAACGTGTATTTCAAACACACTGCACGCAGTTGAAGCGCCAGGTAGACGGGCTCTGCACCTGGAGCGGTTTTGCACATTCAAGGCATCAAGTCCCAGAAATGAGAGAGCGATAAGGGTGATATTAAAACGTACGCCTAGCGCCTCATCGCTCCTACGCACAGGGCGTGCAGCGATTCCGTCGGCGCGTTATACTGTGCGAATTTCGATCTGCAACTGTGGGACTTACATGCGATGAAAGTCTCCGATTAAAATACACCCATATAGTTATACTTTTTTACTACTGCCTAAGGAAACTGCGAACATACTTTGAAAATGTGTTTTTCTTTCTTTACCGTTTTCACGGCTTTCTTCAATACACTTGATATAAGTAAACATTGATTCGGGCTTATACAACAGATTTTTACCTTTTTTGGGAAGGATTCGTATTCCTAAAAATTTATTCACTGAAATACGCACATTCACGCAAACGATTTTACAGAATTATTTTAATACATAATCCATGTCATTTGGGTCTCAATTTAAGCAGTCGTGTATATTATAATTTTAAAACAAACTATGGAATATCTTAATTTATAGCTTTTTCAGGACATAAATGAAAGTCGATATTCTGTTGCCCATTCATAAGTTTGTTTACTGAAGCATAAATGTGGTCGTTGAAAAGTGTTAAAGATGTCTGCATAAGATATTTATACTTGTGTGAAAGAGTGTTTTAAATGATAGCGACAACGCTGTACCTTATTGCTGTATTTAGCGCCACTTAAACTGTGAGAACTCACATGAAGCTTGTTCATGCTAGTTTCCATTGCCCCGTCATTCCGGCGCTGCTCCATCTCACCTAGCTTCACTGTCCTTGGCCACAAGACGTCCATGTTAAGAGTCACCCAAATCTCTCCACTCTTCAGTCACTTTAGGTCTCGAAGGCCTACAGTCGAAGGGAATGAAGCGTACTTTCTGCAATGTAGCGTACGTAGGCCTAATTTCTATATCTTGCGTCATCCCCAGCTGTCGATCGCAACTGTTATAATGATCGTGAGTTCGTGAGCGAAAGATCATGCTCTCGGTTTCCCTGGCACTACTACAACTTGCGATTAACTTCCAAGAAATTTGGTGTATAGATAATAGTCCGTAAGTATAAAGCCGCATTCCTCCGTCAAAGTAGTTTTTTCTGGGAGCCTGTTAATATTAGGCTATATACTTACGTTAAAATCTCATTGTCTACGATAAACAATTATTTATATATGCCGTTCCCTGTTCAGTTAGCACTTTTGAAATAAGAATTTTAAAATACCTTTGCCCTACTTGCATATATTTTAACGGGTACACTAACTGGTAAGCGCCTAGAAAAGCTGGTAACGACGAGGGGAAACAGCCCCATATCTTAAAGCTGAATAAAAGTGGCAGGCAAATCGGTTTTTTGAAAAGCATATACGTAGAATGATTTAGTATATTTGGCGGAAAAGGATGTGGTAGCGCGGAGAGTCGAAGCTGTTCATGCTCTGTCATTCCGGTCGGCTGGTAGCCGTTTTTCTTTTAAAATTTCAAGTTTTCCACCCAAGATTTCCCGTTTTTCCCTTAAAAAAAAAAGCACCGATCCCCCCCCCCCNTCGGGAGGATTTGGGAGGCTCGCTTCCCGACGGCAGAGCAGTGGCGGCCATATTGGTTTTGTAGGTATAGGATGTGTGAAATCGATATACGGGATCCAGGATCGGAGCCGTAGCCGACTATCAGCCATCTTAGTTCTGTCAGGCATTTTAAACGCCATGTTGGATGTTGGTGTCATTGACATTTATTTTTGACTTTAAACCCAAAAAATTACGAAATCCCAAAAAAAAACCTTAAAAAAGCACCTAATATTTCTAAAACGTTATTTTAATGAAATATTTTTAAAAAATTATAAAAATAAAATTGTTAATGTTTGCGCTTAGAGCAGGTGAGGGACTGGAACCGATCAGCCACCATGTTATGATGTCATCCAACCGCCATATTGAACTCAGATAACCTTGATCCATAACCTTGACCCTATAACCATGGTCTTGGATGACGTTGAAAACAAAAATTAATTCTAAAACTATTGTAAAATACAAAAAATTCCAAAAAAATTCCAAAAAATATTTGAAGGTAATGTTAATACGATGTGATTGATTGGAGGGGGTCAGTCATCTGTTAGACGTGGTGCTGTGGGGTACCTCCAAAAATGTAAGATTTTAAAAATAATTTAAAAATATGTATTTCCAATGCTATGTTTTATTAGTTTTTATAAATTCTTTTTAAAAAATTTCGGATTTATGGCAAATATTTGGGTTCAAGGTCAAAATTCACAGGGTCAAGATCAATGATCAAGGTCACCTGGATACAAGATGGCGGTTGAAGTCAGTAATGTAATATTCTCGCTGGCTTTTATGAATGTATTTAATTTTTACCATTTTTTCTCGCGTTTTTGTTTCAGTCAATTAATGTTATGACTATAGGGTCAAGGTCATGGGTCGGTATCAAAGTCACCTGAGTCCTACATGGCGGTTGGGTAACGTTATAACAGGATGACTACTAGTCGGTTTAAAATAAATTTTTTTATAACATTTTATAAACATTGGGAATTTTTAGGAGATTTTTTAGTTAATGGCTACTGGGGTTAAAGTCACAGGTCAAGGTCAATATCACCAACATCCAACATGGCGATTAAAATTGCTGACAGAACCAAGATGGCTGACAGTCGGCTACGGTTCCGATCCTGGATCCTGTATATCGATTTGGCATATCCTATACCTACAAAACCAATATTGCCACCCCTGCTCTGCCCTTGAGAAGCGAGCCTCACAATTCCTCCCATTGGATCGAAAAATGCATTTCTGCCTCGTCTGTTCGTAACTGGGGGGAATCGGTGCCTTTTTTTTTTTAGGGAAAAATTGGAAATCTTAAGGGAAAAAAGGGAAATTCTGATGCAAAAAGGGAAATTTTGAGGTGTAAATGGCTGTCGGCCGCCCAGAATTACAGAGAATGATCAGCTCCGAAGCTCCACGCCCCCACGCCCTTGGACCTTAACATACTAAAAACATACAAATCATTCTTGTCATATAAATGTATAAATAAGAAAATGTGTAAAAAAAAGTCGTTATTTGAGTTAATAGTTTTATAATTGTACTTAATCGACGCATGAATAAAGTGATCAGGTCCATGGTAGTGTTAATTTTACATATGGTGGAAGAATACAAAATGCATATACAAGGAGATCTTAAGCAGCGCTTTCAAAAGTGCTCAGTTTTCCGTGAACAGCCCATAATAATCACAATGAATTCCACTTACTTTCCGACGGTCGAAAGACATGGTAGATGTACGAAATAAACCTAAGATATCTGTATAACCGCCATTTTGAAAATAAAAATCTAAACAATTTAAATTGCATACATTTACATGAACTACCATATTATTAATTATGTGCCAAATTTGGTGAGTATTGATTGAGTAATTTTCGAGATATAAAGTAACGGTTTTATTTTTTCAAGTGTTGCTTTCTTACAAAATGGCGGACTAACCACAATACGATCTCTAGATTAAATGATTACATGATGCACTGCCAACGTACAAAATTCGGTTTAAATCGGTATAATGTTTACCGAANATCTCTAGATTAAATGATTACATGATGCACTGCCAACGTACAAAATTCGGTTTAAATCGGTATAATGTTTACCGAAATTTAACAGGTCACTCTAAATATTTAAATAGCCGCCACTTTAAATCTATGTGTCCAGCATGGTTGAAAGAGACAATGCGTGATTTCCTTACCAAGTTTTATATGTGTACCGAGTTTGGTGGCATTTGGTTCACGCATTCAAAAGTTTTCAAGGGGAGACAAACACGTGTAGACACACCGACACGCTCGTGCACACACAGACAGGGAAGTAATCTCATAAACCTTTCTTACCTTCGGAAAGTTGGCTAAATACTAGGATCAAACAAGCATGATATTGTGTATATTTATCAGTGTAATTATTTCATTGTACATAGGGATACAATTTGCTCAAACCTGAATTGTCACATTGTCAGTGGCTGAGGGAAGTCTGTAAAGTTATATCTCCCCTGTACCCCCTCAAACAACCTTTTCCTCAATGTCGCACTGGTTGTGGTCGCCAACGAAAAGAATGGCAGATAGGGCCTGAAGGTAAGATGCATGTGCTTGTTTCAAAAACATTCTATCACTAACAGTGACTCTAAGCATTAACATTAGTTGTAATATATCATAAATTCCGGTGACATGCTTCATGGTACCAGTTTGGGAGCTATCACAAAAAAATTCTTGAAATGTATTTTCTAGAATTTCATGTATATTTCATATACATTTAATGCACGAAGCAACCGAGGACATTTTTTTTGTCATGTCACTACAGTTATCACCCATTAAACTTATTTTATTTGTAAAAAAAAATGATAATAATCAATTTATATTTAATAGATGTAGTATGATACTTTTTTTTCAAATGCTTCAAAATAATGCAATCATTACGAAATTTACAAATTTTTTAGTCCAGCAAACTATAATTTAATATTTACATTGTTTCTTATGACACGAATTTTATGTATTGCCCAAACTTAAGGTCATGGTCACAGAAATCTAACATTGCAGTCGTGTTCACTATTGTAATTTTTCCCAGGGTATATAATTTTTCAACAGTTTTTGTAATTTTTCACGATTTTTTTTAAATTCAAGGTTATACCAAGGTAATTGCAGGCTATGGTCAAGGCGATTAAGGTTTGTAGAGTAATTTCTGCCTTGATGTTAACAATATTTTCCAAATTTTAGAAATAATGTCGATTTGTGGACTTTGAGGTCATTCCAAGATTATTGCACTTCAAGGACATGAAAATTAATTATAGAGGTTGGGCTATATAGNACTTCAAGGACATGAAAATTAATTATAGAGGTTGGGCTATATAGTGTCATGTCTCCCCTCATATATACAATTTTTTGGGAATTTTCTCTGTTTTTCGAATTCAAGGTCATTCCAATGTAAATGCAGTTGCTTTACTGTACATACACCAGCCAAGATGTTGGCTGATTTTTACTACAATTCAACTGGTTTTTTTTCTCTACTTTTCGACTTCAAAGTCACCTGGGGTACAGGTCAAGGACATCCCGTATCAAAGTTATGGAATTCCAAGATGGTGGTCGGGGTTCATAATGTGAAAAAAATTTACTGACGTCCCTCCTGGTCTCTGGACTTCGTTCAGAGCCCTTAGTCCTTTCTGATTTGAAGATGTTTTGACAAACACATCGTAGAATCTCGAGTCCACCATGGTAATTTTCAGTGGAACTCTACACCAAATTGCTGAGCTATATTTCCGACGAAGATTATGTCCATTCACAGAATATTTGTGATGATTTTGGGTGCTGTATCCTAAGTGGCATGTTTATGAGTTTTTGAGGTAAAAAGGGGGTATTTTATATTGTGGCCTGTCAGCTCCTATTTCAAGTGCCACTTGACCAAGAACTCTCATTTTCATTCTACTCGTAAGTGGTTTTCATCGATTAACATGATACGTCCTTAAGATTACGAGGTAAGAAAAGATAGTAGGTAAATAGCTCTCTTAAAAAATATAGATAACCGCATAATAAAATTGCATGAAATACCGTAGCTGACTTTTAACAAGCGTGTGTTAGCTGCAATGAAACATCGTTCAGAATTTACAGTTATAGTAACGACGTCGGAGGAATACCGTCTTTTCTGTGCAGCCTCTTCCTGAAACGTGTCGGGCATTATGTGAGGCTGTTCCCGCCGTCAGGAAGGATAAGGGGGCCGCAGCGGCTGAGTTCGCCTCCCAACAAGGCAAACCAGGTTCAATCCCCGGCCGGGTCACTCCCAGATTTTCGCAAGTGGGAATTGTACCAAACGATGCCTCTGGTAGGCGGGTTTTCTCGGGGATTTATATTTTCCTCCGCCCTTGCATTCCGGCGCTGCTCCATTTTCACCTCATTTCATACTCATCGGCTTTCAAAACCTCGTCAAGAGCCGCTCAAATATCTCAACTCAAATGGATCAGTTTTAATTAAGCTCATTTTGCACCACTGGTGCACTACTCTGGTCTCATTTTACCAAGTAACTATAAACATTCCATGTTTCTGGCTAGACACAGTTTCAAGTGTGTATATTGTGGACAGAGGAAGGAGCCTGCTCAGTTAAGCATTCGCCCCTCCAAAGAGTTGTGGTACCTCCCACTCCCCTGTTTTAAGCAAACCAATGCCAGTGCGACCAAAGCAAAGAAAGCCCATTATAACATTCTTTCTCTTAAAGTGTTTCAAACACCCTTGTAACAAAGGTTATCCTTTCCTATCCTCTGTGCTGGTAGAAACCTTTTTCTCTACTCTGAAGTTGCATGCAATATAGCAATTATTTCATATCGAGGGTTTTTTTACGGCTTCTGTTGTGGTTTTTCACCCTCTCTTCGTAGTTCAGGTTAGAAGTTAGCATGGGAGGTAACCATGGTCCGAATCGCGGCCATGTTTGCCTAATCCCAGTAAAGCCGCGAGCATGCCTAGCCTTATGGGGCTCTGCCCCGAGATACACTGCGGCCCCATTCCTATCTAGCACTTCCGTCTCTCCTCTTACTTGAAAATTAGGTTAGAAAAAAGCTGTGGCAAGGCCGATTGGCTGATGGAATATACTCAGACCTATTTAAATTGAAAAAAAAAACCAATAATGTTTCTATTATGGGTTAACATTTTAGCGATTTTCCATTTTGGATGCTTTAGAAAGCACATTTTACAAGAAGTAGAACCCTTTATCAAGCAAGATGAAGGATTACTCTAATTTTATGTAACAAAAATTAGTAATAATGTTTCTAAATATTTTTAATAATAATTGATTATATGCACGTCCATTTCAGATACAAAAATTTTAATTTTCGTGGTTGAAATTTAAATAGCTACTGATGACATAGTAAACAACAGTAATGAATATATTTGTGCAAATATTACTTAATAGCATATCAATAATCTTCTGTTTCGCAAAATTTAACAAGCATAAGTTGTACATATCACTAACACAGCGTAGTGGCAAAATAAGTTTCTTAATCCCTAGAATACGTCCCTAAGTAAATGGATCAAAAATCGCAGTGATACAAATTTTTGTTTCAGAAATTAAAAATATCAATAATTATATAAACTTTTAGCCTGCTTTTCAAAGGAGGATACGCCTATCAAATCACCTGAATGTCTGTGTCTGGAATGTATGTCCCCCTCTAACAACTTTTAAAACCGCAAATCGAATTTCACGTAACTCTGTCCACGTCTAGCATTTAGTATGCACATGCAAATTTTATAGTTTTCAATCAAGTTGGGCACTTATTTTCAAAATGGCGGCAATTGAAATTTTTTTAGGCTAATATGTTATATTTCGGTAACGGTCGAACAGATTTAAACCAAATTTAGTACATTGTATTATATAGTACATCGTTGCATTGAATTGAGGAAGTAATAATGTCATTGGTCGGCCATTTTGGATGATAGTGCAACATGAAAAAATAGAGATTTTAATTTATATCTCAAGAACAATAACCGATTTCTGCCAACATTTGCATATAAGTAATACTTACGTAGGTGATCTTATTATATGTAATTTAAATGATTCAGGCACATTTCTACAAAATAATGGTTGTATAAAAATGTTTTTATTCATTTGATATATCTACCATACCGCTTAACCAATTTCGACCAAACTTTTTATGCTGAAATTATCTATTATAACCATCAAATGTGTCAATACGTAACCTATTTTAGCTGCAATTTTGTAAGATAGCACCACAAGAAGATTAAAGATGTTATGTCATATCTCGGGAAACAACCAATTCCTACCAAATTAGGCAAGTAAGCAGTACTACAGTAGGCCATGTAAACTGGCATGTTTTAATTTGCCAGAGACTTGTTTCCAAAATGGAGGCAGAAATGATTTTATCTTAATATCTTACATCTACGAAACAATGTAGCCAATTTCAGCTTAACTTTGTTTGCTGGCAGTATCTATGCAAGCTTAAAATGAACTACGCCTAATACATAAACACGTTTGTAATTTTGAAAGTAGCACCACATGAAACATTTTTAATGAACTTAATATGTTTTAAGTGTGTCAAACAATATTTACGAAATGGCTGCCATCTAAATAATTTCGATAAGTTTGTCATGTCTTTTAATCAATTTAACCAATTTCTATCAAAGTTTGTATTCTGACAGTATCCATTAGAACTATCAAATGGGCTTATAAAGATCTTATTTTGGCCGCTTTATTGTAAGTTAGTACCGGGTGACATAATGTAACATGTATGCCATATCTCAGGAACCAGTTAACTAATGCCCACTGAATTTTCCACACAATTACTAGAGTAGGACATGTAAACTTTCTTAATTTAAGTTGGTCAGAATTTTTTTTAAGGTTGCTATATAAATGATTTAGAAAATTTTCTCGTCTGTATTCAATAATTTGACAAAATTCAACTAAACATTGTATGCTGAAAGTATCTATCAACTTTTTAAAGCCTTTCTTATGATAGCACCAAATGAAAAAACAAAGCTTTTATGCCATATTTCCAGAATCAGTTACTCCATTGCCACCAAATTCTGCACACAAGTAGTGTTACGGTAAGCCATGTAAGCTTGTATGATTTAAGTGAATCACACAATGGTTTCCAAAATAATATACCTGTAATTATGTGAGGTTGGTAAACACAATATACAAGAACTTTAGACTGATTACAACTAAAGTAGATGCTCGGAATCCTACCTCCGTTATGCAGTATTTTGCACTTCAGCGTACGGTACGAACCGTTCTGGCTTTGAGTTCCTGGTAAGGCACGTGTGTATTAGTAACTGTCTCGCTATAATTGCATTAGTTTCTGGTTTCATTTCTAATGATATTGCTGGCAACGAAACGTCAAGTCACACCTACCATCTAACTTAAAAGAACTTCATCAAAATTATTTTCATCCGTGTAGAGGAAAGTTGGCTCATTAGTTATATCGGTAACTTCTTGTTTATATTTAAGCGCCAACATTTCCTTAGTGCCCATGCAACACAGGATTTTACATGCTACCATTCTGCATAAACACGAGTGTAAATAGCCATGGACGAAAGTAAATAACCAATACCGCTATGAAAATCAGCAGACAACAGCAGTGAACGTTGTACGGAATATGTTCACGCAATTGCGGGTATATTTCAAAGCGATACCACGTAGTAAATAAAGTAATGTCATATACCATTGACAGTTTGTAAAGGGTTAAAATAATTTATAGTTATCCAAAAAGCGTATTACGTGGTACAGATATTGATGCTGAATAATATTACCGTGTCGTTGGCAATAATGCATGGGTCACTAATACAGTCTCTCCGCAGTACCTCCACACATTTATATCAAACCATTGAAAAATCACCCCATATATGACGTGTTTGGTTGTTTTATAAATAATATGTTGCGTATCACAACCCTTTATACTTCCGTTAACATAAAAATATCTTATTTTTTGTTCAATTTATTTTTGCGTTCATTTTATCTATAAATTATAACATTTCATTTGTAACTTATATGAATAAAAACAGAGAGGGAATAGGTGTGTTGGTAATGCCTAGTAATAAATAGTTTTCTTCCAAAATATTATTAAACTGAGTGCGCACGAATGCGGTGCGTTGTCACTTTGGTATAATTTACCAGACTTGGTTAAGCTTTGTTTACATAAGGTGGAGGTGTAGCCTGAAAGTAGAACTTTAGCACGGCTTCAGAAAAGTCGAAAGTAACCACGACTGTACTATACTTTACGTGATGTCTAATACCAGGGCACTGCGATGTACCCTGGACCTTGGAGAGCTTCCTTCACCACATGTCACAAGTGCGAGTGTGTGCACGAGTTCAGCAAGAAAAAGAGCGCGAACGTAAACATTCGCCAATCGCTGTAACTGATCGGCCTCCAGCTGATGCGGCACAAACGCCGTGTAGCAATGGCCTACAGGTTACGTCAGCTGCTGCTCTTAGACCGGCGAGCTGCAAGTAGGTGGCCCCTCGGAGGCGGCTGCTCCCATTAGCGGCCACTTTGCATGGATTAGAGTCCACACTGCCCTTGCTGCTCTAGTGTTTCGTTGCCGCTCGTGTAACGGGAATAAAAACAACGGTAAATGTAAGAACATTTTTGCGGCACAAACTAAAAATATCGGGACACAGGTACACTGTTGACTAATTGTCCATACACTTGCATAATACGTAAGCCGTTCTCATGAGACAACAAATGCGCACTTAATACGGGATATTTTTTTTGCTCGGTTAAGTTTACTGTCAGTGTTAGTCAAAGTGGTTTATTCCGCAACTCTTGATTAAATTACATAAGCGAGCAATAATTGAACGGAACTATTATGCATTTTACATCATTCTCGTCGTGATCCATATATTGCAAGAGTGTTAAACATACGTTAGCTGATTGTCTAAGGCTCCGGTTTACTGCACGAACGTGGTAAGTTCCTTTTTCTCGTGGGACAGCTCTTCTTTTTTTCATGTTTGTCTCTTCTGATTTTCTTTAGAGCTGAAATAATTGAGTACTAAATAACAAACTTTTTCAGACTAACGTTTGAGACTAACTAACTGTTTGAGACAATGCGTTTTCAACATTTTATTACCACAACTTTTATAGTTGTGGTAATAAAAATGCAGGTAATTAGTTTAGTTGGTAAATATTTTAACAAAACACTTTTTTTTTGTTTGTATTTTTTTAATCTTAGTGTTTCTTAATACGTTGTCATCATGGATGTTGTTAAAACTTACTTAATTTACGTGTTTTACGAGTGGCTGCAAGAACGATGTTGCACACAAACAACTTCGCCTAACACTTAACCGCATTTCACTTACAGACCCAGTATATAGTCTGTCTTACGAACGAGTGCACTTTTTGGACAGTTCTTGAACGTGTACAGTTCCGGTCCGTCTTGGTGGGAGGCGAGTATTCTACCGCTGCGCCACCGCGGCCCGTCGCCTGAGTGTGTTTATGTAAGCANGGGGGGGGGGAGACACCGCTGTGTCCATAGAAACAGCTTCATACAGTACTGCCTTCAGAACTTCCAAAAATTGCACTCGTTCGTGAGACAGACTATACAGCATGTTCGAAAACTCAGTACCCAAACTCCAGACGTAGTTTCTTTGGATCTACAGTATCACAGAAGGCCTACACATTTATATCAGGAAACTTATTTTTATGTCAAATAATTTTGGTCAAAGTTGCGGCCTACAGCGCCTGAAGAACAAGGCGGTGCTATCATGAATATAGGATAAGTTGCATAGGAAGTAGACGCGTGACGTTGCATATGCATTAATGCAATGTCGTACGCCTACGACCTAGGCAACTTTACCTAAATGTAAGATCACTCCGTTTTAATCTGCAGGTGTTGTACGCTGCAACTTTAAACACAAATATTTGATATAAAATTACGTTTCCGAGTATAAGTGCGTACGCCTTTTGTGTTACTATTGGTCCAAAAAAACTATGTCCGGAGTTTGGGAATTGAGTTTCCCAATATACTGTATATGTAACGACACACAGTCAATAGAAACTTTTCTCCTTGTATAACATGTCAGAGGTGAACTTTTATGCTTGAACAATCATGTACAGCGATGTACGCAACGAAAGTCAGTTAAATACTAGTCGACCATATTACGTGTTTTGTATTACATATTACTTTTTTCCTCTAGACCAACGAACTCCATACACAAGTACTGGAACAATTACGGTATTGTTTACACTGGTGGCCGTTATAACGGTTTCAATATAACAATCATCCACATATTCTATAGAAATAATTCTTAAATATTTTATTATGGTCCCTTTGTGGCAAACGAAGCCATATTGCAAGTAAATTAAATACTTAAATTTTCTATCACTAATCATTAATTATATTCTTCTACCTGTATGTTCTTACACTAAAAATGTCATTGCTTTCGCTAGTACAATCTTTTGTGTTACATGTTTTGCATATATTCGTCAATAAATGCATCTCTATGTTTATATCACCGTACCTTTATAAAATACATATAATACAGAAATAGTATAGAGTATGTTTAGTTTAACACGAGTTTTATTACCAAGCCGAATGTCCACCTGAAGTTGTTTAGCGTTTTTCATGTGCGCAGCAAGGTAGCTTTGAGAGAAACACTGGAATGTGTGTCAATTGACATAGCGTTGTCTCTACACCGTACTTACTGTCTCCTCCTTTAAGAGATGCCACTTTGGTGTAGTGGCCAGACTACTCACCTCCCACCTAGGCGAACCGGGTTTGATTCCCGGTGGGATCACTCCGGATTTTCGTATGTGGGAATTCTACCGGACGACGCCGCTGGTCGGTGGGTTTCCTCAGGAATCTCCCGTTTCCGCCGCACTTTTATTCCAACAGCACCAACCACCAACAACCAAACCAACCACCAACCGCGAGTTGAAATTATTTTAAAACCAACTATAAACAGCCAACCGGAAATTGTGCCATCTTACATATACGGCATTGTCCTTCAACAGCCGTCAACACCAACTGTCTATTGCGCCAGGGGCTTAAGTTTTTACTCAATTTCTCCATGTAAATAATATATAGGCTTAAGTTACTACCACTAATCTTCATTCAAATGCATACTTTAATGTGAATAATTTTAACATGAAATTATGCGGTTCAGTATTCAGATACAAAATGTATAATTTAAGGAGCAAAGTTGAGCACTGGTAGAGGTAGGTGGAAATGTCCCTTCCCCACTGGTAAAAACACTCTTGGTTACCATTCCCAAACAATTCCTTGGCTACGCACCTGCATTTCTCAACATTTATTTGCTAAACGGTTGTAATTACATATAATGAAGTGCACACCACGAGGATGAAACCGGGAACCCTCCACTCCAGCCATAGCTCTCCACACAGCCCACGAGATTTTATTTTGACCTACCACCCGGCACACTCTGTGTGTACCTCTGGCAATCTGGGTAGAAAAATTATATTTCTCAACTTTCCCATGTTGCATATGCTGACAGTTGAGTGTTCACAGTTCATGAGAACTGAGTTTGCTACCTTACATTCCCGCACCGGGGAAGGGGGGACACACGTCTGAAACAAGGAGATGGTGTACTATATTAAACATAAAGAGAGGCCCAAGCCGGGGTAGTGATGTAGCCATTTCGGAGGAGAAAACGGTTGAAAAAGGAACATATGAGAGCGCATTAGCAAATAGGAAGTGAGTTTTCGCAAAGGTCTACACAAGTATAGTGATTTCGTGCAGTGCGTAGCCCCATGGCTGCGATATTCGCTAGACCAAAAAACCTGCAAATGCGAAATTCTATAGGAAAGTACAATTCCACTATTAGCTTCTTCACTATCTACAGCCACATCTCCGGAGCTCCGGAGCTGTTCGTGCTCTGTCATTCCGGCCCCCCGGTTACCATATTGTCTGCCATATTGAATCTGGGTGACCTTGACCTTGACCTGCGACCTTAACCCAAGTTACTTTCTTAAAAACGTACATTTTTGGAGTTCCCACTACAACTACCCTTGCCAAAATTTAAATTAGTTATTCAATCTGTCAATTACCTGCCTTCACACCTTTCAGCCCCCTCTACTACATACTACATCTACTGACCATTTTGTTTTAGTATCGCTCATTAGAACGCATTGGTAACTAATGTTTCAACCACCAGAGATAATTTAGTCTCGGCAAGAATGCTATCGACCTTTACCGAATGGTGGCGAGGTTATGTCAATTGTCATATTAAATTTTTTTTATTTTTTTTTTAATGATATAATTTTTATATAAAACGGAGGGTTTTTATAATAAATAAAACACAATATGTATTCCATAAAGTACGACATTAGTAACCACATACACACAGCAGTCTTCTGTGTTCACCGTTCGATGTCCGCATAGTCTACCCAGGAATTGTAGCTGGCTGGGAAACCCCAACACTTGACATACGAATAAGTGTATATATGGTGTTTTGGGACATGCATCATGCATCGGATCTCGGCTCCTTCCGTCATCTTGGAACGTGAGGTCGATAACCATATTAGTCGGCGGCCTGGGAAGGCCATGTTATTGACAAAATAGCCTGTTTCATTCTATCAACCACTTCCGAAATTAATTATTTTGCCCAAAATTTCTCTTCCCACACCCACCCCCCTTTTTCTGTCATACGTACATCCTAAATACCCAAAAATTTGTGAAAAAAAAGCCTACCATCCCGAAAATCTGCCACAAAGGGGAATCTAAGGAGTCGATAAAATAAAATTATTTTTAAAACATTTTTTAAAAATGTAGATTTAAACATATTTTTTATAATTAAATATTTTAAAGCCACAAGTACTGAGTGTTATATATCACAGGACTCGTATTTTCAAAACACATACGATCGTGATCTAATAACAGTTATACAAGTCAATGTCAGGACCACATATTGGACTAAAAAGGTATAGCCCTAGATCCTTCCCACGCCA
Organism: Clitarchus hookeri; assembly: GCA_002778355.1. NCBI lineage: Eukaryota > Metazoa > Arthropoda > Insecta > Phasmatodea > Phasmatidae > Clitarchus > Clitarchus hookeri. The sequence goes on from NQII01004056.1 coordinate 25,179, forward strand.
ATAATCAAAACTCAAGCTGCCATGTTGGTCGGAGCCATCCGCCATATTTGTTGGTGTCACAGTCAGGGCTCAATGCCATGTTGGATGTTCTTCCCCAGACATCCTTAAAAATTAGTTGAATAAAATTTATTGTAATAAAAATTATTTTAATAAAAAAATTATCTCAATAAAAATTACAAAAAAATTAAAAAGTATCAGCCCACCACCTCGAATTTTAATAATTATATCGGTTTCGAGTGTCGCTGCAGATCATAATTCCATTTGTNTCCTGTAACCAAAAAGATTTGTATAAATTATTTCATACCAAAACTCATCCCCTCATAACACAACCAGCACCGAACACCTCACCACACAACACACCCTCACCAACCCCTCACTATCCATCATCCCCTTCTCCAACCTTGGCCCACAAAATTCTAAAAATCGAGTATCATGTAATGCCATAACTCCAAGCCCCCCTCCCTGTTTTTGGCAAGTCGTAAAAATCGATCATAGCACATTTCCTCACACCTATATTTCATTTGGTTTTTGAGTATATATATTTTTTTCTATATCTTATAACCATTCTATTATTGGTTAAGTGTATACCCTCAATCACGATAACCTCAAGAGCTATTCCAAATAGGATATATTGTTTACAAAAATTCATAGTAAATTTATTATTGTTAGCATTTTAAGTACATTTAAAGGTAAGTGATGTATAACNTATTGTTTACAAAAATTCATAGTAAATTTATTATTGTTAGCATTTTAAGTACATTTAAAGGTAAGTGATGTATAATAGAGCTTGTTTTTTCCAGTTAAGTCTGTATCTTAAATCATAGTATGTACATATTTTCGCAAGTCACATTGTAAGCAAGCGAATATTTGCGGTTTCTTGTGGCCAGGCTCGTGAAATTCAGTTTGCAACCAGGAAAGTATGCAAGTTTGAAGGCTAAGTCCTTGCAGCAGAAGCGTAAAAGATATGCCNGAAATTCAGTTTGCAACCAGGAAAGTATGCAAGTTTGAAGGCTAAGTCCTTGCAGCAGAAGCGTAAAAGATATGCCACTGAAAATTCCGTAGATGATACAATAGCGGTCCCAGATGGTTCTGCTGTCGTCACGTCGGATCGAACAGTAACCATAGATGAAGATGTCTTCATGGAAAGAGATGTTGCTCCTGGTGATGCGGTGCCAGGTTCGTCGTTCATACTGCTCACAGCAGATTTTGGTAGTGGAGCCAATTATTCGAAATCACCACCCATCACTCCGCCGATAGAGCCCGCAAGAAATCTCTGATGCAGATTCGGCACCTAGGCATCGATGCGGACTGCAGTTTAACTTTGCATGACCTTACATAGGTACACTAAGCATCGCTGCAGTAGAAAATAGAACCATATCGTAAGCACAGATATTTACTGTGGTTGGGATTGTTCATACAGGCAGTGCCGTGCGGTGTGTTGATGCGAAAATACCTTGTTGCAGTAGCTGCAGGGATAAGTTTCCTCTGATAGTGGCGATACAGGCGAGGACCCAAACTCTGCAGGAGACAGGTTAGCCAATGAACAGGATGGTAAAGCCGAAAAAATAGATGTTGTAGTAAGAAATGGTGCAGACAGTTCGTCCGAAGTTGCAGTCGACCCCACTGAAGACGTCTCAACCAAAAATTCAATAGCGCTGTCTACATCATGTATGCATATGGTGATGGTGGTGCTGTTGCTGCACGTGTCTCATTTGAAGAACTCGATAGTGCTTCTGCTAGACCTACGGCCGACGTTACCATAAAATTTATGCCAGGTACCATCACTTGCTGCGACGACCTGTCACTCTCCAAGATCTCTATCAAACTAAGCTCCATAAAATGAACCCACCTACCTATATATCTGTCCATGATATCATGGAAATCTTGCGGTGCATCTTGTTAGGTGAAGGCACATTCTCTGAAATGAATAATAATCTTTCCACGATGAGATCGTATTTTGAGCTACATACGTTCTCAAAAGGCCCATGAACGCTCCTTCCTTTAGGAAAAATCCATTTTCATTCAGCATAATCTCTTAGGTTGCGATGCAAGGTCGGGTGAATTGCTAGATGTAGCTTCTGATTCGCAGGTCGAAGTTGCATTGCGACCAGCCTTTGCTGTGAACTACAAATAAGAAGGATGGACCGCTAGGCCTGCATCATAGAATGGTGCACTCCGTTCACACTGTTTGAGACAACTTTTTTTAACAATCTGTGGGAATAAATTGTTTAGAGCACTTCTCACATCATTCTGGCATGCGTATGGCACTACTTGTTGTAGTAGCTGCGTAGAAGCAATCAACGATCTTCCCCTGACATTCGCTGCTAATATTTTTTGCTTCGATGATTATCCAGTGTGTTTAGCGCCAGTTACCATCCAATTACATCTCCGATGCAATTTCGGCAAATATCGTTTAACAAGCGAGTGAAGGTTATTATGGGCCTGGGTGGCTCATAACACTCTTAGGAAAGGTTAAGATTAAGGAAAACAGGATAAACTCAGATAATTAAAAGGATTGTTTGAATTGATTAATATAGACTTTACTTGCTCTAAAGTGGAAGATTATACAATGCTATTCAATTAAAGTTAAGTCCAACGGGAGTGAAAGGGAAGGACTTAAGGAANAAAGTGGAAGATTATACAATGCTATTCAATTAAAGTTAAGTCCAACGGGAGTGAAAGGGAAGGACTTAAGGAAGGATTTTGAGTAAGAAGGAGGATCACTTAGAAAGGAAAGGAACTTACCCCAGCCTCGCACCCGGACCCTCTGGCGGAAACGGCCCAAGGAACAGCAGCTGTCTGGTCTGAAGTTCGTAGGAGACGACGACCCCTCTCGGCCGTAGACGCCTATATCACTCTTCTCGCCCCACCACGTGACTATTGACGTACTGTGATTTCATTGGTTCCCCTTGCGCGTCGGCCACGGGCTCCTCCGGGTTGACTGCTCTTCTTAGGTAAAATGCTCTTAGATCAGTACTAGCTCAGCGGATCCCCTGTTGCCACGCGTCGTGTGGTTCATTCTCCCCTGATTGCTGCAATCACTCTCAGTCTGCCGTTTTGATATTCGAGCACTTCTGAGGCGTTTTCGCGCCATTGTTATATCTTTGCTGAATTCGGTTCCGGCCTGGTGTTGATGAACTCTGTGACGTTGCTCTTAGGTAAATGCTTAGTTAGGCATTTCACACCGGGACTCAACCGTAACAAGGTACACCATTACATGTTTCGAGATACCTTTTCAGGAACCCATATCGTCGACCAAACTGCGATTTGTATTTTTCACATGCGAAATTAATGTGCTCCGCATTCTGAATACAGTTGACTCCATGTCGCCGAGCATTGCTGCTTTCGGAAAATTTCTACTGACAGTAACGACACAATGTTCTGGGTTACGTTCCACCTTGGGTCGAGACAATGCTCCCCTCCTCAGTCCGTTAATCATCCGATCAATCCAGCCCCGTGTAGTTACACATAAAAGCCGTCGAAATGTAGCTCCTCAATTATGTAGGTAATCTAATAAGGAAATAGTTTTAAAAAAACATGCTATGTGGTATAAAGTGAGAGGATTAAAATAATATAGCAGAAAATATTTCGTAAAGAATGCGAACAATAAATATACATCAACTGCAAGAAGCAACATTAAATATACCGATATAAAGGTCACTCATATAAACAAAGAAAGAGTTTATGGAATACCTCCTAGTGCACCCACGACCTGAAATTACTCAAGATTATGAAGAGAAACCCTCCAAACATGCCTTCCATAGGAAGTTCAGCATTAAAAAAATTAGTTATATATACATATTCAAAAATGAATCTGGAAATAAACCGGTGGGGGGAAAAAAAACCAAAACTATTTAATAAATATACGAAGCCGAGAACGTAACATCGACCCATCCTAATCCTGATTAGTACAATGTTTGGGAAGAAAATCATGGCATGTAAAAGTAAAATCATACTGAAAATTTATATTATAAAATGCCTGCACTGCTAAATACAGAGGCAAATCGTCATGCCTATCACAACTCACATCACGAGATCCCCGAATTGTTTTAAGCAGCCCTAGAATTGCTTTCACATTCCACTAATATACATACTAGCCCGTTATTAGTGAGAATTTAGCTTATAAATTAGCTACAGATTATATATTCCAGCCTTTACATGCTCCATCATTTTTTTTTATTTGCACCTGCAATTCGTGTAGTACCCTAATATAATGTGATTAACTATATATGGATAAAGACAAACTGGTGGAAGAAAGAAACCAGTAATTTCTGTAAAGTAGACACGCACTTTCTTTCAGAAAAATATCGCACATGCCTGAAAATAATATACTACCATTAAAATCTTTTAAGGCCGCAGAATGGAAAAGAATAAAAATCCCCTCCCCTTTAATAAAAACAAATGCATATTTTTGAGTCGACATGACCGATGGGTCTTCCGCATTTTGTTTACGATCTTCGATGATATTACCAAGCTTATAATGCTACAAAACGGTCATTTTCGTTCTCGGAATTTAATGGGGTAAAGTTCATACCTTCAATGGGTAGGAAACACATTTTTCAAGGAATGGTAATGACGAAAAGAAATAGCTCAGGTTCGAAAAACATTCTTGTCAAAATGGTTACTTACAGGTCTGCACCTGCACGGCGTCAGGTCACTGGAGTCCGCACATGTGTATGCGCACATGCTTCCACGCCATTATATCACGTCTACACCTGATCGGTGTTGGGTAATCATGAAGTCTGCATGTGTGGCAATAGCAGTGTTAACACTTGCCAGCCACACTCTTCAAGCACACCGTCACCAAAAATGAAAGTTTAATACGAAGCAGTTCACAACCGTAGGCTTTTATTTTCTGACTTTATAAAGGCCCCCGCCCTTCAATAGGTCACCACAAAACACCAAAACGAGCGATGTAATTTTCTTGCAGTCTATTATGATAATGCATATAATTACTAAAATAAAAACAGCCCATCTACGATGCTGGCAGGAATAACTGTCGTCGGGTGCATGATCCAGGTTCACAAAAGACCACGAGCAGATGCTACAGTTCGTACAGCCAAGGGTAAAATGCGAAAATCTCCAGTGCTACATGCTGGTACCATCATCACTTTCCATGAACATGTGTAGGTAGCCAATATGCCAGTAGCAGAATTCGTCGATTGATGGACCAGAAATGGTAGCTTCTTAAATATTGTCAAGACGAAATGCATGCATATTCGTCCTTTGTCCAGCTGCCAAAAAAAAGGTGGATAGATCTTTCAGTTACTAGATTCAAACCGAATGAACGACAGGTCAGGTCGCAATCGAGTCTCAGAACTTGAACTTAGACCTCAACGAAACCTCTAACCC
>NQII01004056.1:30542-96082 GCA_002778355.1 Clitarchus hookeri
TTTGTAAACCAATCTATCCCTTCCCCTTCCCCCTCACACTGAAGGTATTACAAGAGTTTAGACATAGTTGTGTACTTTTGAGTGTATGTAGGCCACGTCACGCATTTAATTTATATTACTAATAAAGTATGCAAAGAAAGGTTAAGGTGTGCTATGTTTGTTTACATGTTGTATAGACTCCAAATTTATTTTCTATAAACAGTGCATGGTAGTTGTTCTGTTCCCCAGCGCAGCCATTAATGGGCGGAGGAAAGGAGTTTGCACAATTGGAAACTCAAGTAGTAATTTGACAGTAAACAGTAACTTTACAACAATTTTATAAATATACAAGCTGTTTCAGGGGGAAATGGGCATACGATAAGAGGTGATAGTATGGACCATTCTGGAGGTAAAACATCCATAAACATATGCTATATTCGGAATTGTGTCCGAGATTTAGCTAAGTTACACTCGCGGTATCGTTTCTCAGTGAACATGTAGTGCAGTATCATTCATAAACAACTTATTCGTCCAGTTATTGTAGACAACTGTCTTAACAGATAACAGCATCTGCACTTCCTGCAGAATCTGCTGCCGGAGACTTAGAGGACATTCCATTGGCAACAAGAGCTGGAATGTACTTGCAACAGGATGGAGCCGCTGCACATTCCACACAACCAGTGATACAGTACCTCAATGAAAACTAACTTCGCCATTGGATCGGTCGTGGCGGTGCTGTTGCTTGGTCACCAGGGTCACCCGACCTCACTCCGCTAGATTATTGATTGTGGTGTTGGTTGAAGACTGACGTCTACAGGTAAAAAGTGCAAACAAGGGAGGAATTGCTTGCTCGCGTGTTAAATTTTTGTGCCCACGTTAAAGAAGAATGTGGACACCAGCTCCGACTAGCACCACAGCCATGGACAATGGCAATGATAATTAAACATATCGCGGAATAATACACACTGTTCATATAAGTAGATCCTATGCATGGTTTCTAAATGCGCTCAGTTGATCATGAACAACCTTTAGAAATGTGGCCTGGGTAAAGATGGACAAAGTTTTTTTTTAAAGCGATATTCTGAAAGGTAGCTGAAACATGCCTAAATAACTTAACATGTAAACCCCTATCCTTCCGATCGGCCAGTCACGCACTTGGCAGCCATGTTAAATTAATAAAATACTGGGAAAAAAAATTGTCGTGCGAAAGCTACAAGTTTATACGATCTGGACTATGCCTCGTGAAACGGCTGCAGTGGCCTGAGGAAATCTCTTTGACTCCCTGCTTCATGCAGACCTCACAGAAGGTGCATTTTACATTATAATGTTATCTAATCTATATTTGCACTTTAATATGATGTTAGTACCCAGAACAGCGCTCGCCCGGCCCGGTGTTAGTGGCACTGATACGAGTACTACTACTACTCAAGCGAAACCATTTGACAGGATGGCGTGTAGTATAATTTGTCTATATTAGAACATTTTGCTATAGTTGATTTCGAAAGTCCCTGAAGGCTCTTCAAGAGACAGATTTTTTTCCTGTATTTGTAATACCGATAAATTTATGGTTTAGTGGCATCATATCGATGATAAATTAATAAAAAATACCAAATAATTTCAAAATAAAAAAAATTCTCGTTTATTAAAGACGAATATTTTAGAATTTTGAATTAAAACCTTGATTTGTGCAGCTTTCAAGAAGTTTTTTTTTATCATAAAGTTAGTTTTAAGCTAATGACATAAACAAATACTTTGAACTGTAGCGTAATTTATTGTTACATGTTGCTGGTACGCATCGCTTCCTTTGCCCAGTGATTCTCTAGCGGTGTGCTGAAAACAGAGTTGTAACATGAGACTTGGCCACTCCTGACCTTCAGTGGATTGAACTTCGGGGGTTAACATTGAAAGAATGTTCTGGTCATCACCCTTGCCTCTTTCAACGAGACTCGGGTTTGCGGGGAACCTTCTACATTGAATCAGCGAGACTACTAAGCCGCAAAGGTCCTCCGAGCCGACAAACTAGAGTTTGGATGATTGAACTACTTTAATAGCCAGGTGTGTGAAGACAGCGAAGCGACGAGCCAGCAAGGCGACGAATGGCGGCAAGAATGACAATGCAGAGGGAGTTAAGTCTGCGGACTGCGAGCATCGGTACAGTGAAGAGTGACACTGGCGGACGGGACTGGATGCATGAGGAACAGGCAGTTGGAATGATGGCAAAAGACAGATCGAATATGTGCAAATAATGAATGTGAATTAAGGGACTGTGATCAATATAGAGGTATTGATAAGGCCTTCAATTAGTACTGATACAGACATTAGATGTTGCTCTCAATGAGGATTACAAGAGTAGCAATAGATATAGGTAGTTGAAAAGTTGTAAATATGTGAATAAATTAAAAATTAAATTTAGTTCTTTTTAATTTTATTAAGGCTCCCTCGCGAACTCGAATACGCCTTCTGGCGTTTTGTAAGAGTATTAGTTTTGTTGTACTTTGAGACTCTTACGAAAAATATGACATACACAACTTTGAAATTAATGTAATTCGTTTTATTCATTTTAGAAAATCATTTTCTTCCATTTCTATACTTTCTTTTCGTGTTATTATTTTGTATTACACCGGAAAATTATGTGGCATTCTTTGAAATGTAAAAATAATTTTAAGCCTCTTGAATACCTTTTAGTGAATTTCTCTCGTACAATATAGTAAAAGCTTTAGTTGTGGGGCAGAAAACGTACAGTATTTAATTAAAGGTTTCTTCAGAGGTAAGATACAAGGATGTGAGCGAGGGATTCTGGACTTCACAAAATATTAACAATGAACATATTTGAGTTGTAGTTTTACGTGACTACCACAAATATCTAGGATATTTCAGGAAATAACATTACACATATAGGTTTGTTTTTCATAATCAGAAATAAATCTTTGACTTAGGCGAAGTATCATGTCAGCCGTGTCACCTCCCGTAACTTAGCCACTGTCAACCATCATGGTGCAGTTACACCAATAATGTAAATAATACTGTAAGTGAATGAAGCCATAAGAGATTCTATATGGTTTTCCAGGCACAACACAATGTAGCTCTCTAACTGTTTCCCCTTTGCTCTTTGCGCCATCGTGCCGCAAGCAAAGCAACAACTTTGCATGGCCATCGCTGCTTCTTTCCCTTGGCATAGCAGGCTGGCGAATACAATAGATTCTCAAGCTTGATTCATGTTTACGCCGATCACGCCAAACAGACAGAGCAGACATAATCTATGGTTGTTTAGAAGTAAGCAGTTTTTTCTGTGTTACCATTTTGTTATTTTGTTGCAGGCTGTTTACAACGGAGTATTGCTCTTTATTTTTAATACCAAAATTACAAAATAGGTGATTTATGACTAACTAGACACTATGATGTTTCTATTCTATTTTATTAATTACATTGTTGTACGAATTTCTAGTAAATGATTTCCAAAGTACAATAATTTTGTTTTATACTTTCATAAATATCTTAATTTTGTGCTACCTATCGGTTCATTTCCAAACTACATTTATTTAATAAGAGCGTTGACGAAAATAAGCGTTTATATTTACGTTTTTCATTATAAATATACACATTGATCTATTCTATACTATTATTGTATTTGGTCGGTGCCATAGTCCGTTAGTGTGCTGATTAAGGGGTTGGTGGATTCAGAGGTAGTGGCATAGAATTTATCTGCCATGTGTACCTAATAGCATCCATCAACATTTGCTGTTGGAGTTCCCGATGTAACTCTAGGGTATGGATGTATCTTGGTATATGGGCAGCTTTTATGAGGCATTTTTTCTGCACTATATGTAACTTAGCCATGTAGAATTTAGTGCAGACTGGCGCTGCTACAGTATGATGGGGCGAATAAGTGATTTGTGTACAGTAACACAATTGTTTACTGTGGGCCACCTTGATAATTAAATACTGTATAGAGGGCCGCCAGTCTAGTCAGTGCCTGCTGACGCTTTACAGTGACATCTCGCTGCCATGTCAGCACTCTATCCATCATCACACCGAGGTATTTTACCTCGGTTTTGTAGGGAATCATCTCCTGGAATAGTGTGATAGGTGGGAGGGTATGGGTTAGTTGCTTGCGCATGGAAATGATGGCCTTGCACTTCCCCACATTTATTTTAACTCGCCACTTGCAGAAATATGTTTTCGAGCTCTTTTAAATGGTCTTGGGCATAGCGCAGAGCCATATCCAATTTCCTGGATCGGGTGTAGAGCACAGTGTCGTTGGCATAGAGGCCAAGTTGGGCGGTCCATGATGCAGGGCGCAGGATGTCATGTGTATACAGATTAAAAAGGACAGGATGCTTCCCTGTGGATCACCAGCTCTTATAATTTTGTGTCCATGTGTAGCTCCTTCTACAGTGACAGGAAACTCTCGTCTGTCAAGGTAGGAGTGCAATAGTTTGACATAGTCCGGCAAGTTAGTAAAGTAAAGCTTATGTAGTAAGCCCTCGTGGAAAACACAGTCAAATGCTTTTTCTGCTTCAAGGAATAATGCAGCTTTCCTTTTTTTTCCAGGTGAGAGTCTGAGTTATGTACTCAGTCAGCCTCACAAGCTGGTGGGTCGTAGAGTGTTTTTACGTAAAGACAAACTGTTTGTTTGGCATTAAGTTTTCATTCTCAATGTGTTTTTGTAGCGTATTAAGTATAACTTTCTAAAATACTTTAGAAAGGACACTTAAGAGACTGATGGGGTGGTTATTTTGAAAAAAATTAATTTGAAAACACGCAGATACTAACATAAAAATGCATTGTTTTAGTATGCTTGCAGGCATATATATATATATTTATATATATATATATCAAATTATTTAAATTTATTCTGTACACAAATATGTATATTCCTGCGGGTAAAAAGCGAGCCTCTCAAATAACTTTCAATGGATTGAAAAGTGCCTTCGAAGGCTCGTTTTTTGCAAATGGAGGGATCATTGCTTTTTGAGGGGAAAATTGGAAATTTTAAGGGAAAAAAAGAAATTTTAAGGGGAAAATTTGCCGATTTCTAGGGAGAAAGGGAAATTTTAAAGGAAAAAGAGAAATTCTAAGATTGCGGTGGTCGACTCCGGCTCCGATCCCCATTCCCTTGTCACAGGACACATAAATATTCTTTTTTATTCTTATGTTATTCATTTATTAGCAGAAGGATATTTTCCTGTTCTCCAACATTATAACACAAAGTAAACTGCGAATGCTCACTTGATTTTGGCAGATAATACGCATGATGTTGCTACCATCTTTTTATTTTAAGGCAGGACTACGTTTTCTGGTTAACATTATTGATTGCGTCGTTTATTATTAGTAATTTCATACCGCAAATGCATTTGAAAGAATCAGAATCATACTGATGAAGAAGAAACGCTTCTTCATGCACAGTTTCATGTCAATATTAATGAAAATACACGTAGTGTGAAATAACAGGCATGAAAGTCAAATGCACTACTACTAACAAAAAGAAAATATTTAGCCATACACATGTTTCTACAATATATAAATATAAAAACTACACGATATTTTATTGTTTATTTACGTGATGCGCAGGTTGTAAAAAAAATTTAACTACATAAACGTTTTTAAAATGGCGAAGTTGTAAGACTGTGGAACCTATAATTCGGTTAAGGTTACTTCTACTCAGGTTGGGAAGATAAACGTTAAAAGTTTGGCAACCAAAAATTTTCGCCACTAGGTAAGCGTAAGTGTTGCATATGTACCAGGTTTTCTCTATTTTCTATGTAAAAATAAGATGATCGCAATATTCATAGTTAAAATATAAAATAACTTTGAAACTAAGTAAAATATTAATCTTTTATCATTCACACAGATTAAAAGTTTATTTTAATATGACCTCTTTGGAACACTGCGCACCTAGAGACGGAAATTTTCTATATGCCAAACTCTTCCATAAGAAAACTCGCTTTATTCCTAACCTGAGTAGAATTAACCTTAGTTCGGGTATCTTCGGTAAGGATTCGTTTTCCCGTATTAGATTTTCTGAGATCGAGCAAGCTGACCAATACACAGACGATGTGGCGCTAAGACAATCAGGACCTAAATAGGTAGGTAGACAGCGAGGTCATTAGAGATGGAGCAAGTTGCTCAGTGAAGCAGGAAGGGGGAAGGAATAGGCCACGGCCTGTAGTAAGGAACCGTCCCAGCCATCGCCTGTAGTAATTTCGTGAAATCATTATAAATTGATATCAGAATTACCAGACCGGGATTTGAACACATGCCCTCTCGAATGCGAGTCCGCTCTGCGCCAACTCGCTCAGCCAAGTTCCAGGAGGCGAACTCGTTCGAGCAACTCAAATACGAGTGGCACTGCGCTTTTGTTTTGTAAGAAAGAGACAATTTAGAAAGATCCAATGCATTACGTCATGGTTTCCTGGACAGCTTCTAAAGTAACTTATATAAAAGCTAATGTTAGTTTCAATTAATTAATCACTGTTTCGTAGCAGGTGGGATAAGTATTTTTATTTTTCTGTAATAGGAAACGAGGCGAAATAGGGAACTGTGTGAAGACATATGAGCATCAGTAAGCTCAGCGATGTCAGTAGAAAAAAGAATGTAGTCATAAAATCATGTAATATGCATAGATCGAATCATGTCTTCTTTATAAACAGTTCCATGGGGCAGTATTAACGTAAATACATGTGGTATGAAACAGCTAGTCGGTGTTGTCAGTCACTGAATATTCGTCAGTAGTGCCAGCAGTATAAATATGGCGTCCACTATGTCCGACGAGCTTGTTATATCATTAGCAATATTTGTTTTTCTTGATTTTAAGGAGATTACAATGCATAAATTATAGTATAGACATTTATGCTAGAACCATATTCACCACCATATTCTGCTACTTGTAAGACCATCTTTCCTCCTGCACATCGGTTAATCTCAGGAAGTGTAAAACAGTTTGTAATTTCTGAATATAGTTTTAAAACGATTCTTAGTTTGCCATTCAAGCACAATTCGGAAATATTCTTATTTTCTGAATTTATGCAAAGAAAGCATTAGCGCCGACAACGTGACTTGGGAATATTAGGAGGAGTGGGATTTGTTTCGTCTACACGCAAACACGTAATGTAATAATACAATGAAATAATAAATTATTTTTTCTCTAATTTTTGTTTGTGATACTAGCAGAGGCAATAGGTTAGTAGTCTGGCTTGTAAGCGCAGCAGTAAAAGAAATCATCGCTATCTCCAGCTTGCTCAACTTTATGTTTTTACAGTTGTCTCTCATATGTTTCCAGTTCTTTATGTTACTGATTTAGGAAAGCTATCAGCAAACATCTATGTCGCTGAGATACGTCACAAATAAATCTCTATTTAATTTTTGCTTCTGCTTTCAGTAACTCCTAGTTTCCATTTATAGTTTTGTAAAGCCACATTGTAACGGTGAAAGATCTGTGAATTTAGAAGTTTACTCATGTTAACAGGATTTCCACAATTTTGCCCCACCAATCACCACATATTTAACAAACTTCTGAAACTAGAAAACTCTGTAGTCATTCATACGTTAAAGGGTTCTTCAACGTCACTTTGGATTAAAGAAAAAATATCGGGAAGCAGTTTTTTAGACACCAGAACTATATTTTAGCCTACTTTCTAAGGGAATACATACTTATTAAATCACCTCCCTATGTGTCCCTGTATGTATGTGCGTTTGCGTATCTCTTGTGTGTGTATCTATATATACTTCTGAACCTGCCACTGAATTTTACCAAGCAATACAATAAGCAATAAGGACACCCAGAGTATATTTTTTTTTACCATTATTGGTGTTAATTTTCAAAATGTCGATAATTTTCAATGTTTGGCTTTTATGTAATATTTTAGGAACCACTCCACCAATTGGAACCAAAATGTATGCATTTGCAGTTTACACTGGCAGCATTAAACCAAGAAAGTCACGCCTTCTTTCGTCTACTGTTTTGGAAAATAGCGAAACCTGAATAAATTCAACTTTAGCGCCATATCTCGACAACTATTTCGCGAATTCTTGCCTAACTTAACGCACAAATAGTGATACAACAATCTATCTAAACTAACTTGTGTAATTTTATTGTGTCAGATGTTTGTTTTCAAAATGGTGACCTTATATGTATTTTGATTCAGTATGTCATATATACTCAACCGTTTGATCAATGTCGATCAAATTTGATATCCTAGTAGTACCTATTACGTACATTAAATGCGCCAATTCACAACCTACCTCTGCCATTTTGTAAGAGAGTACTGTCTAAAAAATTTACTAATACTTTTGTTCTACTATAAAATATTTTCTACAAAATGGTGCAAGAATAGTGCTAAGATAAGCCTTAGTGGCTTAACTTCGCACTATTTAATGTTTAAGGTATGTCATCCGATTATTTTTTAAGTAGTGGCTTCATTTTTTTTTTTTTTTTTTTTTTTTTCCGAACCATTAGACTTATTTCTACCAAATCTGGTATACTCGTAGTATCTATTTCAAGCAATAAATAAGCTTTCTCAATGTCTCTTTCGTAAACCAGTTTGTAATATAACCTAACATTTTAAATTATATTTGGAGGGCTATGTTCAACGATTACGACTTGGATTCACATTTTACCCGATCGAGACAACACGTTTCAGCGACACACACTCGCACATGCCACACGTCCACCATTTCTTATTACAAATCTTTACATCCTCATAGTTTATATTGACGTGATTCATTGCAAAACATATACGAAAGGTAGGTCTAACCTATCTAACAGTCAAAATGCATGTTGTTGGTTACTGAAAGGCTACTTAAACGATTTTCTCTCAATCTTTGATAGGCTGTTTGAACATCAATTATTCAGGAGCTTCAATCGCTTTAATGGCGGAAATTCAAGTTTTTTTTTTACTGTTTTGCCGTATTTAGTGAAACATCATACCTACCATCATACCAGAGATTTGGGTGGCTCTTAAAAACGAGGTTATGAGAGAGACCTACGCCGACCAAACTTGGTATGTTGGTAGTGTGTATAGTGAGCATTAAATAAAGTTGTGTTGTGCTTGCTGACCTGCTATTTTAAGAGAGATAGCTCTAAATGAAAAATAGAGACTATTCGTTATATCTTAAGAACTACCAAAACGAATCCTAATTTATTTGTCACATAAGCTGCACAATGGCATTACAAAGGGATAAGGTACTCATTTTCAAAATGGTGTATGTTATGTAATATTCTAAAGATATAGATCTTTAGAATTATTTAATCTATTTAAACGTAACTTGGTTGCAAGGATTAATGTAGTTTTCTTGAGTACCTTTGCATATCTGAACACTGCGTTAGTTTGGAAAAGCCGTTTGCAGTTATGTTTAAGTGCTCCGAAATTACGTTTATTATGTGCATGATGTCTTGAAAGTAATTGTCAAGCATGGTCTTAAGTGTGTGTTCTTTCGTAGATCAGTAAATTGGGCTCAAGTTAAACAGTTTAGCCAAAAAACGTGGGTTTCGGACACAATGCAACCCAATTTGAATACCAGGTAGACGGGTCCCTTAACACTATGTATGAGATCTGCATACAATTATAACCATCTAAGACAATTTAGTAATGAGTCGCCTATACTCAGCTCTACAGGAACACCACTTCTGTTTATCTCTGTGGTTCCATTTACAACCGTCCTATTGGCCCACACTACACCGGTCAGTGCGCTCACTTTACAACATTCATTGTCATCAGTCACTGGAGTGCCGAGCTTATTTTAAACCAATCAGGTGTCCTTTCTTGAATAAAAGGATTTACAAACAATCATGTCCTCCAGAGTGGTTATACTCGAAAGAAGTATATTATATAGGCTGTTCACGGTAAAGTGAGCACTTTTGAAATCAACCTTTGAAAAATGTTACTTGCATATATTGTAACGCGAACACTGACTAGCATGCGCCCAGTAAAGTTGGTAATGACGGAGGGAAATTATTTCAGTGTTTTTACGTGAAACCAAAAGTGATAGGTAAACATTTGTGAGAACTGAAATTATTTATTTGGCTTTCTGGTTTTATAATGCGTATAAGTGTAACAATGATAAAATATGTAAAATATCACTTTTCTAATAACTTCACACTTTCACTTGACCAATGCATGAATAAAGCGATCAGACCCATGGCAAAGATAACTGTAAATATGTTGTAAGAATACACAATGTGCATAGGTCTCAAGCAGGACATTCAGAAGTGCTCAGTTTACCTTGAACAGCTTTAGTCAGGAATATTACTGTTGCAACTGCGTAGGCGGCTAAGAGTCCGCATAAGTAGTCGCACTCAAAATGTCCAAAGCCTTCATATTGGAACAGCCCTCGCACTCGTGCCACCATTATTTGCAGATTCCATACTGGGTCCAGTCATCGTCATATGATTCTTCACAAGCTGGGCAAGTTCTTTATTTCAGTGGCTGGTTCGGCATGACTTGTAGACGGAACTGGATTTTGAAGAGTTTGAAATGTAATTCTTTTGTCTGAATTAAGTATTTTGGTTTTCTAATTCATTTTCTCGGCTTCCTTTCTTACATTTAGTACAACGCACTGCTCTCGCAACACTGCACAACACCTGAAACCCGAAAAAACAATCCTTTCCCACAATTTTTTTTATAGGTTGAATTTTACGAAAACTTCATTCATCTCTTCAAAATCAAAAGCAAATTTCATTACGTGCTTTCTTGTTAGGTCGTAGAACCTGTTGACCTTTGAAATGCTGTGCAAGTTCTTGTTTCATTTCGTCTGACAGAACCTTTTTTAAGCAGCACCCAAGAGTTACTGGAACCGTTATCTGTTACAAACGGAGACAATAATGTTGTAGGTCTCAAACGGAAAACTGAAATATAACCGCACTTTAGTCAAGTAAAAAAACTGAACTTATTCCTTTTACTATCTGTAAAAGGGGGAAAATGTACATTTAAATAACAAATTATGATAGTAGGAATAAATGTTTGTATTTCTTACACCATCGAAATAAGTTAGGGCGTTTCATACCCAGTGCGCACTCTTAGCCACCTGCGTAGTGTTTCACTTCGTCGCGAACAGATGCCTGCACACTACACGCAGAGAAATGTTAACCTCGCAGTGTTGTGAGCATGGCGTACTTCCGTTTCAAAAACGTTACGCTCTTTGTTAGAAAACGTACATGCTATTAAGAGGGAATCACTTTTTACGTGATACATTCCCTACAAACTACATCAAAGTAATAATAACGTAGCTTCAAGCAGCGGTCACAGACACACACACATCTAAATACCACAATGGCTTCAGCTAGCAGTGTTGCCAACACAAAAAAAATGCCTGCGTACTCTCTTTACCCTCCTTTCCCCTATTAGAGCGGCCAAACTAGAGCGTAGTCCTCAAAGTGTTAATAATGACTGTGTGATCAGTGGCGACTGTCAGTAAATGTGCTTGTAACCCGACAAGCACCACTCGCCGAAGTCACGCTCACATTCAGTTCAGTTACGGGATAGCCAGACGCACATCCAGCAGGTTCGAGCTTCCCTGTGCCTACTTCGCCTTGGCTCGTGACGTCGCTAATTGTACCTGGAGAGGAGGCAACATGTGGCGTGGTTCTACGAGTCACGTTTCCAGAGTACGTGCGCAGAGAGGAAATGGCACGGCGGTTTCTTTGATCTGTGCCTACCCACTCCCTCATTGGCTGTGCGAGGCTCTTGAAACGGACATTGTGTTTCATTGGCTACCATCGCTGAGAGAAACGTTTGTTCCAGCCAACAAAATACTTGATTGTGTAAGGCCAAGTACATATTTACTAACCTCGAAAAACCTTTTCTAGAGTAAAAATGAAATTTCAAAGCAACAAAATTGATTTTGTTTTCTAACAAAATAGATTTTGTTTATTAAACCAAAGAAACGCTTGACTAAACAAAACCCCTATATAATACCAACCAATAAATAACTTTCTGCCAACGTTGGTTATCAGTGATTTAAATAAATTTTACACAGTAACAAAACATTTAAAAAAATGTATAATAATTGTGTTATTTCTACTCATTATTTTTCACTTCCTATTTTGATCTGAAAACTTTCTTGGTGGATGTTGGATCCTAACTCGTGCTCTTTTTGTTTTTCAGCCCGAAGTGTTATCCACTAACCTACTGTGACTTCTCATGATAGGTGAAGCAATAGGCACAGATTATGTATTACAGTTGGATATACTGTGTTTTTTTTATTCAAGTCGTATTTTACTACTTTGAAACTGAATTTAAAACCTACCAGTTAAAACAATATATTTTCCAACTAATAACCGACACACAACTAACAACAGATAGTTTATTTTTAAATAATCTCCTTGTTAAAATACTTAAACTACTAAGCAAATAAATTGAATTAAATATGTTCTTATTTAGAAAATATTAATAATATCATATGATGGCGCAATGTCTGCAATGCAATGTGGTCCCAACGTAACAAAAATTAACAATCACCAATTGTTATGTTCACAAAATTGTCTCAACGCACGATGAACAAAACACAGAAAAATTACATTTGGTAAGTTTTTATATGCTGTGAAAATTAATATTATTTTCCATTTAAAACCATTATTTTCTACAAGTGAGTTTATGTTTGTTGTACACAGTTGACTAAATAAAGGTTTACGATATACACAAAATGCCGACAGTATGTTTTCCAACAAGTAACCAACATATCACCAACGAAGTTTATTTTAAATAAGATATGCTTTTAAACAGTTATACGAAATTATAATGTTATTTAATCAGAAATATGGCAGTTCCCTAACTTGGCATAATGTTGGTTACACAATGTTGGCCCAATCAACTTTTACATACAAAATGCCAACATTGTGTTTTCCAACTAGTGACCAACACATTACCAATTAATTAAATTTTAAATAAAGTAGTGTTTTTGTGTTTAAAAATAGCTTTTAAACAAAAATACTAAATTGCTTATTTAGTTCATTTAAAATATGGTAATTGCCATTGTTGGCACAATCTTCGTCACACAGTGTTGGTCCAACAGAAGTATACATACCAAATTCCGACAGTATGTTGTACAACAAGTAATTAACACATGGCTAACGAAATCAATTTTAAATAAGACATGGCTTGTGGGTTAAAAATACAGCTTCAAAAAATACTAAATAGTTTTATTTCGTCATAAATATGGTGATTGCCATTGTTGGTCTAATGTTGGTTTCACGATGTTTTGCAAAGTTTTCCTTTAGTAAATTCGTATTTATGTCTGTATTTATTTACACAAAAGTATAATTCAGATCTATAGCTGGTTCACAATTTATTGTGTTGTATAAAAGTGTACGGAAAACATTTTTACCGAGATTAGTCACAGTCGAGAAAAAAATTCTACATTTTTTAAAGGGAAAACGGTCTAGAGAGAAGGTACATTTTCTTAAGGAAATGGAACGAAAATAAGTTACAAAGAAACGCATACTCTAATATAGTTTAAGAAACATTTATCTAACAAACACATATCATCACGCAGTGTAATAATGTTTTTCAATTGAAAATTTTATAGTATATGGATGGGGATATTGAATTAAACATACTTTTATAAATATGACAAACTAACTTCGCTGCGCGGCTTACCCCACGTATATTGCACGAGACAGCTACCAATTTCATTTACCGAATGACGTATCTGTAAACTTCATCAGTAGTTATGGCCTCAGGTGCTAGGATGATCAGTTTGTTAGGTAAGTTTACTCTGCAGCAGGCCATATAGAGTTGCCCATGTGAGAAGCAGCTCCTTCCTCAATCAACCACACATCTCTCCCTATCAACTTCGGCGAATGTGCCTGGACTTTATTTATAGTCATAGCAAAATAAACTTTAAGGGGTAATTGCAGTCTCTTGAGTTCTAAACGGTACTCGGGTGGAATGAGAGGTTTGCCCGTTATGAAATATTACCTTCGAGAATCTCCCGTTTCCTCCGACCTTTCATTCCGACGCTGCTCCATACTTTTCCATACGCATACCAACATAACCTTTATCGGTTCACAAAACCTCAATGTTAAGAGCCACCCAACTCTCTTAACTCACTTATTTATCTCCCCTGCCCCCATGTTTATCCAGTGAAGAACGTGGTATCGATTACTTATTTTATGCAAAGCCTTCACTTTGAACCTTTTTTTTTTTTTTCTGATTGCGTTTTAATAATTGTGACCACTCTTCCTTGAAACAATCGCTATCTTTGATCTTTTTCTTCAACGCAAAACTTTGCGTCAACGCAAACTTTGCGACGACAATTGGTAATACGTCGATGGTAAAATATATTTCTTTTGAATAAAATCGAGGAAAGTTTCTGTCTTAAAAGTTTCCCAAAGGCCATTCGGGACGTCACTGAAATGAAAAAAAAGTGCGTGAATAAGATAATAAGTAAATAAACATATTACAAACTTCTAGTACAATCATGAAATGAGCTCAAGCACGAAGTTGTGAACTGTTAAAGGTCATAATTTGCGAATACTCTTGCATGTATTGTTCTTGTGTACCCACTGTCATAGCTTATAAATACTGACATTCCTAAAGTGGTGTTTCGAGAATACGAAACTTTGGGAAACGTGAATTTTACTCAAACAATGTAATCTAAAGAACAGAATATTCTCTCTTGAAGTATTACTTCATAATAAATACTTCATACAATGAACAGTAGTAAATTCCGTTCATTGTATTTTTAACACATATTAAATGGGCTAACAAAACAAATGTGTATGTGAGTATAAATTTAACGAAATAAATAATTTTCATAATTTACGTGAACGATCAGAAAAAATTTAAGAGAACAATCATGTAAAAACATGGAAAAATAACTGTACACTAAATAAAAGTATAATGCAGCATACTCGAACTCACAAAAACGTCCTGCCTCTAGATCGAAAGCAACGATGTTGAACACTATATTACAATACGCACGATGTTTAGATAACTCAATACAGTTTAAGAAAATCTCAGACTCACAAATTATGCTACATTCAGAATCGTCGACAAACATGCGATTTAATGGCATTTCGAAATAAACCCTTCATGCCAAGAATAGTACTTAATTTCGTTCATTGTTATTCTTAACACGGAATAAATAATAAAGAAATGTGTATGTGAATGTAATTTAATATAATTAAAATATTTATAATTTGTGAGCACTGTGAGAAAAAAATTAAATTAACAAGTTATATATAACACGGAAAAATATCTGCTCACTAAAATAAAAATATAACTACAGGTAGGATTCCAGCTCACGAACATAGTTTGCCCCCTTCTGGGAAAACAGTGGTGCTATAAAACGC
Organism: Clitarchus hookeri; assembly: GCA_002778355.1. Lineage (NCBI taxonomy): Eukaryota > Metazoa > Arthropoda > Insecta > Phasmatodea > Phasmatidae > Clitarchus > Clitarchus hookeri. The sequence continues at coordinate 45,811 of NQII01004056.1, forward strand.
CCCAAAATACCCACGTAGTTCATTAGAGGATATATAAATTATCAGACAGACAGATACGTACAGTCGACACGACTGCTCGAAAATATACGTACTTGTTTTGAAAACATAAACTTATACCTTTTCTGGGACTTTGAACTAATTTTAAAAGCGTGAATACGTTTCTACTATACAGAAGAGACTGTTTATACGCGCCATTCTTTAATCGTAACCCTTTTAGTTCACAAAGGTTATGGGAACTCATGAAAAATATCCGCCATTTTCTCTTGTTGCTACAGATGCAAACGATTTGCGTGGTATCTGTCCCCGCGTTAAGTTTCTAACCGTATTTATCGTTGACGCAAACTTTGTGTTTGCAAACTGAAAGGTCGTAATAATAAATGAAGCAAAACTGCTTCGATGGCCTGTGTGCGACCGCTAGCCCTATTTTCGTTTCCTTGCGTCGTGGTCAAATAGACCCACTGGTGCTATTGCAGTGTTATGGCGGTAATACTAACGGAGCCCAAACTTTGACGAGAAGCTTGCGTGGTGATAAGTCAGTAGGGTATATGTTGTTGATTAACTTTATTTTTTACAAATGTGTCCACAGATCTCGACTCAATTTCTATCCTTTAGAAAAACTTTAGCTAACTATGTTAATGGTTTATTGTATTGTTACATGTAGTAAATATTGCTCATTCTTCATAACATAATTTTTTTTGGCATTTTTTACTATAAAATCGGATGGTACTGAAACATTACAGCTGTAGTGACACAGATGACTAATACACATGATTACAAAAACAGAATAACAGGATAGGTAACTATATATTGATGTGTGGTACGCCATCCGGTCATCTTCAATAGTGCGTCGCACCCGCTCGCACTGCGATACGCGCTACCACATGGTCCAGCAGACGCCGGATGTTGTTCTAAGGCAGATGGGCCCACCATTTTTGGACGGTATGTTCCAAATCTCAAATAATGTTGCACGCGACAGCTGGCGTTTCAGCTGGTCCCACACATTCTCGATTGGTGACATGTCAGGGGAGGAGGTTTGGACATCACGTCGGCAATTCTGGGCGACCCATGCTATGTGTGGTCAAGCGTTATCCTGTTGGAATATCCCACATGGATTCTCAGCCAGAAATTGGAGCAGATGGGGGCGTAGGATCTGATCTACATATAGCTGGGCCGTCAATGTTGCATGTAACACGATGAGAGCGGATCGGCTGTGGTAGGACCTATCCCCGGACCATAATGTTGCCATGGAGAAAGTGTGCCGCTCGACGGCGAGATTGGGGTTATGGCGTTCACCAGGGGCCCTCCAAACTTGGGTTTGATGATAATCAGTCTCCATAACAAAGCGACAGTAGTAGAAGGAATATGGCGACTTTGGCACATAGGGACCTGGGACCGGAGTGTCGGAGCTGTCCGTACTCTGCCATTCCGGTCGTCCGGCGGCTATAATGGATCAAGGTGACCTTGACCTTTGACCTTAAACCCAAAAAATGTACAAAATAAAAATTTATAAAAAATTATATTTAAAATATTCAAAAATTATTTTAAAATATTCAAAAATTATTAAAAATTTATTTTAAAACATATTAATTTCCGGAGGTCGCCCACACCCCTCTGCCCATACTCATTCCACCATATTGGTAGGTGCAATCCACCATCTTGGTAGGCAGCCCACCCACCATCCGCCATTTTGGTTGGTGCAGTCTGCCATCTTAGTAGGCGTCACAGCCACCATCCGCCATCGTCGCAGGTGCAGCCGTCCGCCATTTTGGTTGGTGCAGTCCGCCATATTGGTAGGTGCAGCCGTTCGCCATCTTGGTCGTTACAGTCCGTCATCTTGGTAGGCGTCACAGCCACCATCCGCCATCTTGGTTTTTCGTTTGTCATTTGTTTATACAGTACTGGAGTTTGTCTCTCACATTCGTTCATACGCCTTCTTGGTTTTTTTCGTTTGTCATTTGTTTTACATTGCTGGTGCTGTCCCCAGCACCGCGCCCAGCAGACGACTGACCCCCTCCATTCTCCCCTTCCTATATATTTAATTGACCAATTGCCCGTCCCTGATTCTCATTTGCCCACCTCCTTCCAATATATTTAATTCCTGCGCCAGTGTTTCTCATTGGCTAATTACTATGGTGTTTTCGGAAACCTTCATTCGACCGATTAGTCGGTTCCCCTCCTCACCATTCAAATACATTTAATTGCTCTGCCAATGTTTATCATTGGCTAATTTTGAAGTGTTTTCGGAAACCTTCGTTCCGACCAATCGGCGGCCTACTTTAATCGTGAGGACGGACTATATTTTCCCCCATAAAAACTTTTTATAAGGCGCACCCCGAGCCCCCTGGGGAAGGCAGTCATTTTTCTAACTGTCGTTCCTTTCTCGCTATTTCAAGAGGAAAGCCCAGGGACCATTTGGAAACTTGCAGGGTTTCCAACCCTGTTAAATTTACGATAGCCATGTGGTCAAGTGAAGAAGAAATTAACAGCAAAAGAAAATGGAGATAATATTCTTCAGCTTATTCGCACCATATTGGCACGAGGAGCCACTTCGTCAATGCCGTCTACTAGCACAAACCCGCAACCATCAGGCAACCCGTACCAGCCCCCATCGGCCAGAACGTCCTGCAGCTTAATCTCTCCCAACTTCGCAGAGNTTTTCTCCATTCAGGTCAGAAGACCTGAATGGTCTTCTGTACAAGTACAATGAACTGAACTGTGGGTACTGACGCATAAGTTTTCGAGACGCTCGAGACGTTCTGCAAATTCAATTTTGTGATGGTATAATTGACTGGCTATTCCACTACGATGATTTCGAAGGCCGTTATATCCGGGACACATTAACATGCGAATATAAAACCGGTTGTGTTTACAATTTATGCCTTAACATTACGCTTCCTTGTTCGCTGGAGAAGTTGGTAAAACAAAATCGTGAAGTCCACATATGCAAGGCAAGAATGTACGAAAGTGTACGAACTTTTCCGAAAAAGTAAAAATAATTATGTGTGCAAATTGCACGAGAAATGAGATAGACATAACCATGTTGGGATAAGGCAAGGTTTCCCGGACTGGGCCTTCAACTGCACGCCTTTGCATGTGAAGTGCACGTAGGCTCGAGGCCGAGACCTTCCACCAAGTATTCTCGCAACGGTGGAGCGCGTCCTGGTGATAAGTTCATTCCCGAGAAAATATATGCAAGTACATATCCTCTACTGCACGGCGTAACCTACACGGACCAGCCGGCTGTTACCATAACTGTGGAGCGGTGTGACGAAAATGTTCATTTCCTCCTTGAAAGCATCTTCGATGGCAATTATCAGTGCTACCACCGACAGTAATGCAAGCTTGGTAGCGCCGGTGGAGTGATTGGCGAACAGATTAAAATACGCTGGGTATTTCACGCACGCCACCATTGGCAGCCAATCACGCCATATGTAGAGGTCGCCAAGCATGCGTGACTCTTGGTGGATACATTTACAGCAACTGTTTTAACATTTTCTGTACGGAATCACTCGTTAAGTATGCTGCTAATGAACATTGTATGTTTCCGTTAATGTGTTATGTTTTTGTGTTTGTGCCTCAACGCGTCACTTCCGCCCATATATTCCTATACAATAATTGTTTGTGAGCTCTACCACCCCTCAATGTTTGTCCCATGATTTTAGAATCACTCTGCATGTTTTTTTTTTCTTTCAACTTTTCTGAAGTCCTGCTGAAGTTCTACTTTCAGGATAGTGTTCCGCCTCATGTAAAGCATGTGCACTCACTTCAACGGTATTTCGCATGAGACACATTTATTACTAGGAGTTCTCAACACCCCTTTTTCCTCTCTGTTTTATTCATATTAATTATAATTGAAGGATTATAATTTATGGATAAAATTTAAAAGTTAAATTTAACCTGAAGTAAGATACTTTTATGTAGACAGAAGTTTAAAACTTTTGCGATACATGACAGGGGGTGATTTTTCAAACGTTTGATTCAAAAAGCGCAAAGAAACCACGAATAGAGTACATTGTTAGTTATGTTCAAGCTCTCTTAACACCACAGAACATAAATATACGCTTGGAAATCATTTTGGAGCAAAGATTGTCAGGAAGGTGTTTCATTACGCTTGAGCGTAAAGATGTTTGCCATCAATGGCCTTTACGTTCGCAAGTGAAACTGCTAATCGCCTCGTGTAACTTTTCCCGTAGCTCTTAGATACCACCGTGAAGATATCAGCTCCGACTGATAAGGTTAACAGGCTGCCGAGATCTGTCACTGTGTGCTCTAGATTACGACTGTATTTGTTTGCGGAAAACACATTTCTGATAATCACCACTTTTACTTGGGCTGATTTTATGAAACTTCAGTACGCTATGATTTTATAGTACATTTTAGGTGTCTTAGAATTTCACAGTCCTCCTCACATACTTGTAGTGTGTCGTATTACTAACATTCCCTTTTGCATCACTTTACCATGTCTCATTCTTAAGGACGTTGCTTGCATTGCCCGAGTAGGTTTCAATTCGCGCAAAAAGAATACACTCACACTTCAGCAAACACAGCTAAAGAATGTTCAAGGTGAAGTGAGCACTTTTTAAGGCCATGCTTAAAACTTCCTTTTAACTGATTTGTATCCTTTCGCCCAATTTTAATACTAAAATTTCCCTGTGAGTATAATAAACGCTGTGTATACATTTTAAAGCACTCAAAAGTTAACGTCTGGTGCCGCAATAAAATATAAAATTCTTCTTTTTATGCCCGCTAAGAGCGCCTTAAAAAGTGCTCACGTTACCGTGAATAACTTATATGAATAGTGCTGTGAGCAGCTCAGTAGGGCTTCACCAAAGTCCACCCGATGGTGAGAATATTAACAGCGCGTATCAACATCTCGTTTATTTAACCGAAAGTGAGGCTGCAACTACTTGAATGTACAGTGATGTATTCAATGGCGCAACCGTAGAGAGACAGAAAATGACGAACCACAGATACGCATAAATTTTGTTCCAAACCATATGGGTGTCCAATTGCAACCCGCAGGATTAGACGCTTGAAGCATGCAGCGTAGCGTACAAGCAGTACAAATATTGTGTATTGTAAACAATAAAATGTAAACGTTTGTGAATCAGTACAACATATAGTTGGGTAGGAATAATGTCCGACTTCATGGAAGAGCATTGACATAACCTACACTGTAAATTTATATTGTTCTCTTCAACAAAAATATGTTCTACAAAACGTTTTATTGCAAAAATTGCTCTAGGTATATTTGCAATATTACAAATTGTGGCTTGTATTTTAACTTACATTGTCGAGAAGTGGAAACAAAATTATTTTTATAATGCTCTTGAAAACAATGGTATTTAAAACTGTATTTAAAAAAAGGTGTGTAAAGAAACTGAAACATGTCGACTCCGAGACATGGTAGGATTCAGGTCAAGCACGTTACCATATTACCATTCCATCTTGCAAGATTAGGTCTTGTTATAGTTTGGCTTCGGACAAGAAGAAAATAATCTCACCTCATGGGATGAAATTGAGGTTAGTGATTTAAGCAATTTCTACATTCCAGAAAGATATTAAGTCTGCAAGTGGATTGAACAGTTTAACAGTTGTAGTTTTATTGTAGAATATAAAGTTTTATATACATTGCGATGGGATTACAGATACTGGTATTGAAAGCTAACAAATTATCATTCCAGTATGTTCGGTTAGTTACAAAAATAACTAGTATGAGGAAATGCAAATAGCAGCGTGATCCATGATTTTTATTTTTCCTGAGAAAGTAAAGTAAAACGCTTACTTTATAAAAAGAACGTTAAAAGTAAAAGAAAATCTTTTCCCCCAATTCAATAGTTATTATTCAATATTACGTCATTCGTACACACAGTTACTTGTTTTAAGTGAAATATTCATCACAGAATTGTATAGTTTGAAACTCTGACTTTACAAATTTTAATGATTCCTGGTTATTACAAAAATATTTCTGGATACATTACAAATACGGCCTTTGTAACGTTACAAAGAAGACCTTTTACAAATTATTTTATTGTAGTTTTACAAAATTTTGTAAATTTTCAAAGAATATAACAGTAATATTCACAAAAAATATCCACAGTGGTGGGGGGGTTGGGGGTGTTATTGTTAGAAAAAACTTTATGTAGAGCAAATAAGGGAGAAAACGTAATGCATTTCAGGAAATAAAACCTGAGTAATGTTGGATTGTAAATATAATCTGTTTTAATTCAAACTAGCCCACTGAGTTCGTATCTATGCAGATAGTGCACCACACTCGAGAGAAAACGAAATCATCTGGCGACGAAATCTATCATTAAGCTTGTTTGCTAATAAAAGTTTAGCTTGCTGGAGGGCGGTGGCATGGTCGACATGGATGACTGTGAAACAATCTGCTGCCATATCCGAGGGGCAGAGTTGTCGCCTCCAGTCAGTGAAAGGCGAACCATGGGTTCGGAATGTAGCATCGAGAGAATGAAGATGAGTATGATCATTCATAATACTCCCCACTTTTACCAAATTGCCCAAGCAAAGGTGCCTTTCTTTAGTGATTTAGGAAGAGAGGAAATCAGAGCTAAGAATGCTAATCAAACGGAATTTCTGGAATGAAGAAAAACATTTTTTGTTCATTCTAATAATGGAATTTAATATTTCTTGGAATACAAATGAAGACTAAATGCATTAAAATAAATCTACATAACCTGAAAGTCAAAAGAGAAAACCAAGAGTTGGTAATTTTAGTTAAATGGTTTTACAACTTTATGTAAGCAACTAGTTTCCTAAAAGGATACGTTTGACGAAGTATCTATGCCATCATATGTTTGTATGATGTATGGCAACGCAAAACACAATTATAAAAGGATTTTTTAGGGAAAAAACTTTTTTAGACAAAAGTATTTTTAATAATATTCTTCAGGATTGCCTGTTAATCAAATATTCTGTCCCGTGTAGGTTTTCCAAGTGTGTTGTTTTACACGGAACGATTACGTTTTAGCACTTTTTTTTCCCGCGTACAGTTCTTGTCTCTAAGTGTATGCTAAACGTTCCTTTTTTTTAGATTTACTGCACAACAAAACTCCTTTTGAAGAAATGTACATTATTTTTAAATCACACTTTTGCAGTCGAGTAAAAATATTACATGTACTTTGTTTGTAGACCCAATAGAAATACATGATATGTATTTCCAAGTACCAACATTTGTCATGAACACCACAGGAGGTGCATGAAGAGATTTGGGTGGCTCGTAACAGCGAGGTCCTGAGAGCCGATGAGGGTGATTGAGGTGAGTATGGAACGACGGAATGAAAGGGCAGGGGAAACGGGAGATCCCGGAGAAAATCCGCCGACCAGCGGCATCATCCGGCACGATTCCCACATGCAAAAATTCGGGAGTGGCCCGACGGGGAATTGAACCCGGTTCACCTCGGTGGGAGGCGAGCAGGCTAACCGCTCAGACACCGCGGCCCTATCATCACAGGGGCATCGGAATTACAGGCGTGGTATTCTGTACAGACACTGTGTAGTTTCATGACATATTTTCTCTTGGACCGTAAGCGGCTCACGGTCCAGTGATATCCTGCGTAAATGCAGCGCTGACATTTGCCGAGAACTTTCCGCCGGGGTGATATCGGAAATGTTGCGAGTTCATTTAACAGCTATAGGCCAAACTCGAAGGTTCTGTATACACACCAGGTGCTTTCGTTTGTTGATTGGCTAGTACATTCATAATGAGCACTTCAGCCTGTGTATTAGGTTGTACAAGATTCACTAGGTCTCTTTCTACGTCTGTATTTTTGGTTCACAGTCCTGCAGGACGTGTCAGATAACGAGTGACTTTAGTCACAAAAGTAACTGGCAAGAAAAGGTGCTTAAAGTAGCACTTTAACTAGAAAAATGTACGTATCTCTAGTGATAATATGTAAAGGTCTCCTAGCTTGTGTTTATCTGAGTGCCTTCATTGCATATTCCGTAATCGGTCAGCAAGCAAAGCAATGTACTGTCGCCCGTTTATAACACGTTCAGATGGATCAGCTGTGAGTTGGGTCCATGCCTTATGAAGCTAACAACAGTAGGAACACTCGGTGTTCAACTCGCAGCTGAAAATTTATGAAATATAAACCTCGTACGACTTCTTTGGCGAAAATAAAAAATAGTTACATGTTAGAATAAATGTGAATATGTGTGTGAACAGATCCTCTGTACAGCAGAATGATAATTTTCTTTTCGTAAATGTCCTGTTTGTCAGATGTGGTAAAATACTTTAAATTATACCATAATATTGGAGAAAAATGCAACATCCTAAAGCAACCAAGTAATTTGTTTAATAAAATACTTGCAAAAAAACTGTATGCTGTAAAGCCTCCATGAACTTGAATAAGGGCTGCTAATTTCCGTGGCAGCGAATCAAACAAGCCTTGGATGTGTTCCTGAGAAATGAGGCTAGTTGCCGAGCGACCATATCCCAGATATGTTCGAAAGGTGACACAGGGCGAGCATGCAGGCCAGGGAAGCAGTGGTATTTGCCATACTTAGAAGACAGCCTGGGCATTTCTGGCAACATGTGGATGTTGTCTNAAGCCAGATATGTTCGAAAGGTGACACAGGCAGGCCAGGGAAGCAGTGGTATTTGCCATACTTAGAAGACAGCCTGGGCATTTCTGGCAACATGTGGATGTTGTCTTATTGGAATATGGCTCCAGGAGTTGCTAAAAAAGAAATCAGTCTCCACAACTTCCCTGATGTAGCGGTTGCCGTTGAGTGTCCACAATTCAAACCATCACGCCATCGTTCGTGCAGTATGGCGCTGGACAACGCATTATGGAAGATGACGCCCACCTTGATAATGCCGAATACGTTTCCGGCGATCATTGTAATCCAAGTTACAACAAGACACGTCCATTTTCCCATTCTATTCGTGAGCCCATTGTAGCCTGAGGCGTTGATGGTTCAGACTCTGCGGAGTAGGCGGCGTCAAACAGTAGAAACGGATACTGTCAAACCTGTTGCCGTGTTCCAACTTTCTGATAACACTAGAGCTAACCCTCTAAAAAATGCTTGACGGTCCATCTCTGTCATGGGGATGAGGTGTCTGCCATCCCGAGGTGTCGTGGCATTATGCCCTGTATGAGTAACGATTTCGTGGTGTGAAAATCCTCATTCACGCAAGCCGATCATTCGGTCCCATTTAAAACCCGTAGCGTGCTTAAAATGTACCCTTTCACACTGATGAGGCATACTAACGCCAGTAGGAACTTTTACAGCTCACTGACGATGAACCACTATACTTGTCTATCTCCAAAAGTCCTCTATTTATTTGCTTTTACACGTCAGTTTTGCGTATACACATGCGTTATCATTCTCGAATTCTAACAATTTGCATATCTTACCCTGTTTTCCTTTAGTTGTGAGTTTCGTTGCATTAGCTTTGTTCCCTCGTAGTACATTTTTCACACACGTCGCAAATATCTAGGTCATTTTTGTTAGCTTGGCATATTCTATCTCTACATACGAAGCTATTAGTTGAGACCTGCAAAATTCGCATTATTATTTAATAATATTCTAGACTTAAATTACTGCTATGTACGTTAGAGTAATTCGTAATTTCATTGGTTGCTGACAACTATGGGCTGTTCACGATAAAATGAGTGCTTTTGTAAGTCCTACTTAAGATCTACATGCATGCACATTGTGTATTATTCCACCAGAAGTAAAATTAGCATTGTCATGGGTCTGGTCACTATATTCATGAGCTTGTCGAGTGAAAATGTGAAATTATTAGAAAAATTAGTATTTAACAAATTTACTAATTGTTACACTTAGGTATAAGAACAATAAAAGCAAAAAAAAAAGTCTATATTAACAAATGTTTACTCAACACATTTTATTGAATGCTAGGACTTGGAACAACTTCCCCTCCGTCGGTACCAACATTACTAGACGCATGCCAGTCAGAGTGCCCGTCAAAGTATATGCAGGAAAGGGCAGTAACATGTTGATTACTGAAATGCTCAGTTAACCGTCAACGGCCTACATACGGCATCATTAACCTGTGTGACTGCTTCACTGGAGATTGTTTACTCAATCGCTTATACTTAGATATTGGCTAAAAGCATCCTCGGGATGTGCTACACAATTTGTCGGCCAATGGCAGAAGTGTAACGAATTTAGTGTGCAGCCACCAAATAACGCAGATTTTACAGGTCCCCTGCCGATAAGCGATATACTGTTAAAGGCTGTTCATGGTTATGTAGGCATTTTTGAAATCAACATTTTGAAAAAAAAAACTGCCTTTCCCGCACATATTTTAACGAGCAAACTGACTAGCATGCGCCCAGTAAAGTTGGTAACGACAAAAGGAAAATAGTTCCACGTCCTGACATTGAATTAAAAGTGTTAAGTAAACATTTCTGAATACTGAGATAATGTCGTTTTCTTATTTGTGCCTACAAGTACAAAAGTTAGGAAATCAGTGAAACATTTAATTTTTCTAATATTTTGACGATTTTACTTGACCGGCGTATGAAAAAAGTGACCAGGCTCATGGTAACGTTAATTTTACATATGGTGTAAGAATACACAATGTACATACAGGTAGATGTTAAGCGGGGCTTTCAGAAGTACTCAGTTGACCGTGTATGGACTATAAGTAGCAGTGTGGTGGATGAGGTAAGTGTGGCTGTGTGTTGGCAGCAGTGGTGCGACGGTCGTACGGCTGCTTCCTGCTGGTGTCGGTGGTGTTGGCAGCAGTGGTGGCCGCAGCAGGGGTGGCGCTCTACCTCGGCGCGGGCGACGCCACTCTGGTGCTCGGCGTGCTGCTCGTCGTGCTAATGGTGGCTGGTGTCGCCGCCTGCGTCTTCGTCGAGTGGCAGCGACGACAAGCTGTCCGCAGCAGGCAGCGTGGAGCGCACGACTGGGTTCCGCCCGCCACGCAGGTGCGCTTCCTCCCCTCACCTCTCTCTCTCTATACACTGTACACTCAGCACTTTTCAAATCACTGCGTAGGATCTGCTTTTCTGCTCAGCTCTTATCATTTCGCCACATGTAAAATCAGCATTGCCACGAGTCTGGCCGCTATTTATTCACGCGCCATCCAAATTAAGCCACGGGATTGTTATGAATGTAAATGTTTTACCGATACACTAATTCATACTCTAATGTGTAAAAAAAAAAAAAACAAGAAACACTAACTTCAGTGGCCACAGATTGAAACACTACACTCGCAATACAACGTCAAATCATAGAACTATTTTTATGAATTCGTTGCCAACTTAACTAGGATCCTGCATGGCAGTGTAAACTATGTAGCACGTATGCAGTTATGTGCAGTAACTTAATTCCTCCAAAAAATGTATTTCAAAGGTGCTCCCATTACAGTGAACAACCTATAATAACTTGCCTTTATTCACGGGAATCTCGACGTGAATACACGCTCAGAATCAGACCGGCAGGTGGGTGCCAGGACGGAAGCGGAGTTGCGACGTCTGCGGGTGGCACTCGAACTTCGCGAATTATAACGCGATGAGTTAAATGTTGTTTAGTTGGATCGAATAGAAGGCAAGCATGACCTTGAGTTGGCGCCGCGCATGCGCGAGGCTCGGGTGGGGGTACGCGGCGACTGCTGGCAATTCCGGGGTTGGGCTGTTATTTCCGGATAGTATGTCTCGTAACTTTGATGGGCTAGCGCGCTGGTTTGGTGCCAAACGATAGATCTAGTCTATAGATATGTCGATTAATGACATAAAAGTCAAGTATCCATTTCTTTACTTTCATTTCGTTGCTATATCCCAAAGAACACATTACCTGCTAAAGCAGAAATATTTATGTAAAGCCTATTGAACCTACGTCTGTGTCCCCGAAGCAGCCATGCCTCGATTCGCAAGGAAATGTACAGTTAATATATAAAAGTGCGATCCGTAATGACGAGAACGGAGCTGATCTCAGTAAAAACAAAATACAGAATGTGTCTTACTAGCATAACTTCGGGTTTCTGTAACAAACTATGTCGAGTTTACTCGAAGCATTCTTCACGATTGTAACCAGAAAATTAAGCCCTATTGTTTCTGCGGCAGTTACGATATCAATGCCACATAGAAATATCAAATATCAAACAGCCAACTGTAACAGTTATCAACCATTTAAAGCGCTCAAACATTACTGTAAATTAAAAAGTTATTAAGTCACAGTTCTAGAAATACCAAAGTTATACCACAAGCCTACAAATTGCAAAAAGTTCGTAGATGAGTGTTACATCACCGACTTCAAGGCCGTTGAGATTTTAAAATCTTGCTCCAAAATAAAATATTTAGATTTTTTAGGTAAATTTTTATGCACAATATAACACCAATATAACGACAATTAAAGATGTTTTTATCACTCTTTTAAACCGGAATTACGTAAAAACTGACAAATTTATGGAGAGGTTCTGTGAAGATTGCGAAAAGTATGTTATTGGAAAAAAAACGTGTCCATAATTTAATGGAGCGTTCCGGAGATGTTTTACCATCACTTTACCGTAAAATGATGGGAAAGAATGTTAGCATTGTTCTCGATAACATTGCGGTATAAAGCTGTGCGTCATCTTGATACGCTGCTAGTGAAACTCAAATTTCAAATATCACACACTAAATCTGAACCAGTGAGAATTTCACTGTTTAAAACAATTAACAGTGCCTGACTGATTCAACAGTCACTTCAGTGAATTTAACTGATGAATTAGTGAAAAATGCTAGTTTTCCTTCACTGATTGATTTAGTGACAGTTTCCACTGATTCATCAACCATTTTAATTCACTGTTTTTCAGTTTTTTTTTTTTTTTTTTTTACTGGTGGATCAGTTAAACAACGTGTATCAAATGGCTGTTAAACAATTGAAATAACAACGCATAAACTAATAAAACCAATAAACAATACTTTCGAAAATATGAAATTCGTCTTTCATGTTACCATTTTACAAGGAACATGAACATTCAGTCATTCATTCCGTTTTTACGTCTTCCATTTCGTTTTCACGTAATCGTCAGCACCAGTGATAATGATGCAGTTAATACTGATTTGAAGTGAACTTTAATTTTATTTTTGTTTTTTGCGAGGGATTTTTTTCCAGGTGTGTTGGCAGTGTTAATATGTCAATATGCCATGAGTTTGTTTTTTCTAAAGTCGTATATTAAATTCGCATTGGAAATTAGTGTTAATGTTAAGATGTTCAATGGTGTTCTTTCTTAACGAGTACATTCTGGAAACACAGCTGGTTATTTTATGGTGCAGTTTGGTACGCGTGGGAAAGTTTTACGACGGGGTTCGCAATAGTGTCCCAAAACGGACTTTTTTGTACTGCGTGACGCCCTTATTAGGTCTGCGATGCCATTCTTGTAATCCTTCTGGTTCGTATTGCAAACTGTTTTGTATCTCTGTTGTGTAAAATGCGTGAACTGCTTAAACCTCAATACAACTCAAAGAAAAATTTTCGGCATTCCATTGTTTTTTATAACGGCGCATTTATTTATCAATTTTTCTCCTGCTTCCTCCAAGAGAGTGAGCCGAGTTGAGTTTCAGTTGGCTCCTGTTTTTTAACGCGCGCAACATTACATTGTTGAAAGACTTTTACTATTAGCTGGTTTCATCCTCAATCCTAGTAGAACGTCACTATCCGATAATATTTTTGAACAATTGGTTTTCTCTAGATGTAATCAAAAATGTATACAGTAGTGCAAAAAGTGAGCAATGCTAACGATTCTATTATATAGGATTGTGCTAATGCTACTTTTTTTTCTCATAAAACGGAAACAAATTTTTTTTCTGAAATTTTGTAAAACTGAAACGAAATAGGGAAATAATTCAATTAGGGCTCAGTCTTAATAAAATTTTAATAAATGTCTTAACTTTTTAGCAAGTTATTCATTATAATTAATTATTTTCAAAATCTAGCCAAAAAATTTAAGCAGTATTGACCACGGAGGTTTTTGCTTATATTTGAATTCCTATTTCATGTAGTTATTTTAGTTATAAAATAATGAAAACAAACAAGACGATTTACAAACAAAAATTTTCTTTGCTGGTGCACTGAATGAACATTCATTAAACATCTGGATATTAATATAAATCAAGAATTTTTGTTTCGTTACAACTTTATTCAGACAAATTTTTTACCGAAAGGAAAATGAAAATTCTCATTTTTTCTTTTTGTTTCGGCATACCGAATTTTTGCACAACCCTGCTATTTACGTATCTACCTTTTTTACGCATTACGCTTTACAGTTCAGTGTGAAATACATATACGAAATTTTGTCCAAGTAGTATCAAGAAAATTTAATGCATATTTTGTATTTTATATGTATTTTAAATACTATTTTGTATTTTGTATTTCAAATACTATTTCCAATGTAATTTGTATTTTAAATACTCTTTCCACATTATGTTGCACTTTGTATTTCAATTACACTTTATTAAGTATTTTGTTCAGGCCTGGTCATAAGCAGGGCTTTCAAAAGTGCTCAGTTTACTGTGAATGGCCTATAGAGTATCATTGTGTTCACAGTGTTCCACACTATACAATCGTTTATGAACACAGATATGTACAAACAAGGTGTCGTTGTGGAACCAAATGAACCAGTGGCGAACGGCGATAATGTGCGATTACTTCTTAGGCGATCGCACTATAGTAATGGACCTGTGGCGCTATAAGGCGAGGTGAGGCTATAGCGCTCACCATAGCTTCTCCAAATGCAGAAGCAGAACTGGGAAAATGCCAATGCCTTGTGGCAAGTCGAAGTCTGTATATCTAAGGAATTAACTCTATTACAGAGAATATTCTGTCTGTTATCAATATTTGTATATTTTGTTGACAGAATATTACTTCTAGAATTATTTAATTCTTGGTATTTAATTTCACATGTTCTCCACGCTATCTTTTAAAGTTACACAAGCTTTTGGCTTGAGGGGCGAGCAGCCCCTAAACACCACTGGGTGAAATTCGTAGTTTCCATTAGAGCTAGATGACGTTCATCAGCACATCTTTTCAAATTTTTTTCATAACTGAATATTAGCATCTGTTTCAGCGTAAGCCATCAAAACACTTTCTTTCCATACCCACTATTAGCCCGAGTTTTGTTTACGGCACAGTTCAACTCGGCCAGCTTGAGCACTTACTGGCCGAGTATCAGTTAAAGGATCTATATGCCCTTTTTGTCGACACTCTTTCCTTTGTCATGCCAAGGTTTTGGTGGCAAACCAGCATAATTGTTTTTGACATAGTGTTATGTTTCTTGTTCTCCCTTCTATCTTTACCACTGTTTCATAACTGTAAAAGAGACTGCGTTTTTGTGTGTGCCATGTGAATGACAGTTACAAACCGAGAGCAACTGTACAGTTTTATTCCATATGACTTATAGTTTACAAACACTACGCCACAGGCATATCCTGCAGCCTCCAATGATAGGGCGGTTTGCAGTGTGTTTTATAATTGTTATCTCAGTGCCTTGCCTGCTCCACTTCCTGCAATCAACTAGGCAGCTACACGTACATATTCACTGTCATACCATTCTATTTGTGCCAATCCCCGAAACACATGTAGAATGTCACAAGCTATGTGCTAGCTGGATATCTGTGCGGGGAAAGTTACAGTTGTTGCGAAACAGGTACAGCGTTGGAAAAAGTAATAAACAGCTAGGGAAAACATCAGTAGCCTGTGCTAAATGATAAATGTTGTAATAGGACCTACCTACAAGAATGGTGATTAAATTATGAGAAAAATGTATTGGTTAGGTGTTATTATTTGTCAAGGAAAGCATATTTTACAAGATGCAAGATACATGGAAAACCCGTTAAAGATGGCACTCTCGTACTAAATTTCATGTGAGCATATTTCGTGCAAGGCAGATCTCGTACGAAAGCTGAGGATAGATCATGTCCTTTTTTCAGGAAAGTTTCGTACGAAATGAGTGATTCTAATGGTCGTTCTCTGCTGTTTTAGTGAACTACATATCAATCAGAGATATGTGTGAAGAGAAGAAGATATAATGAGGCGAAATATATCCATTGTGAAATACTTGAGAATCTTGTTTTGGAAATGGAGTAGAGCTCAAGAAAGTGTTGTGAGATTGTTGGATGAGTACAAGAAATATACCGTTCTTTTTTATAGCTACATTTTAAAATAATATGTGTTCATAATATTTAATTATTATAACTATGACTAGTTAAGCTTTTCTTATTCAAGAAGATATTTTGCTGCAAGTTTGATCTGTGAACTCATTTCTCGTGAGATATTTCTGATATCCTCGCATTCGAAATCCATTTTGTGTTGTGTGAAAGCAACTTAAGGCCTGACTGTTTTTCTGTTGGCAGGTGGCAAACGGCGGAAGCACTGCCCCTAGTGCTCCACCGCCATCAAATCGCTCCTCGCTGCTGCCTTGGCGCAAGAACTCCTCGTCTGAAGCCTCGACTGCCACGGCATACCACCAGGTGTCGCGCGGCGAGCCCAACTGAACCTCGAGGCGCAGTCCTGTCATCATACTTGTACACCACTTCTCAAGTCGTGTATCTATATGGACAACCCGTACTCACTGGCAATCTTCTATACGATGAGCTTCATCGATGCATGTATCACCTTCGATAGAGATCCGACAGTTACACTCTGTGTTTCAAAATAACTATATTTTACTGATGTGATATTTTGTGGATGAGATGTGTAACAAAAAAAGCGGCTATAGCAAAAAATGTAAAAAAAAAAAATTAAAAAAAAGACATTACCACGATGATGTGTGAAATAGCGAACGAAATTAAACAAACCACGGTGTTAAAATTGTCTTAAACTTTACCGTTCTCACACTAACACGGTTGTGATTGTTTATTAGGAATGCTTATATTTCATATATATTGTTAGAAAATAAAATGTAAAATGTGACAGAAGCTGTAGAAAGAACTATCTGAGATACTTTCTGTTATACGATTGTAATAAAATTTGCACTAAATATGAATTGAATCAAGGTACATGGCTGTACCGAAATTGTACATAGGGGCAGAGTCGCACGAGAGAGATGTGTTCACCTAGCTTGTAATTTAGAGCAGGAGAATGATCAACTGCATTGCATCGTGATCACGTTTGCGAGTACATGCTCAGTAATCTAAACTGCTGCGGGTGGAGCCGTGACCACAAGCAGGAACTTGTTATATTACTGGATATGACTCTTGGATGTTATAAATGACTGACTTTCATACGACCATGCCCTATGTGAATAATTTGTGTTTTACAAATATTGACACTGGTCCAGTTCATATTTCCTTGAAAACTTTCCCTCAAAATCTCTGTGTGATGTGCATAAAATTCATAGACACACCACTTTTCTCTTTGTGGCATCATTTTGTGCAGTTAGTGGTTAGCACCTTGGATAAAACTTTTACTCTTGTTTAGATGATAACCTTTTGCATGAACTTCTTTAACTGTTAGCCAGAAATCTTACTCTCTTTTTGGCCAGCCACCCGCGAAATGTGAGATTTGGGCAGCACTACAACAGCTGAAGTCTACTGGTGAGAGTGAATTGAGGTGAAGATGAAGCAGCGATGGAATGCAAGGGCGAGGAAAACAGGAGTTTCCGGATAAAACCCATCGACCACCGGCAATGTCCACCAAGTTTTCCACAAGCAAAACTCCAGGATTATGTCATCGGGAATCGAACATGGATGACAGTTTCATGGTCATCGAGGAGCCCTGCTTGAAAAGAGAAATAAGAGTTAAGTAGCTGTGTACAGCAAGTATTTATAATCAAAACAGACATATGTTGGGAGCATAACAATTATACTTTGTGTTATTTAAAAAATCTAATTTTGGACCATCTTGCCTGTCTGCACAAATACCAATGACAATACATAATAACTCCATAAGACATATAGAAATGTAAACATAAATGTTTTGGATCATTTCATTTCATATTTCAAGCTGTGTAGCAATTAAAATATCTTGTAAGTGATAACTTGCATTTCTTGTTGTAGGATTTGAATTGACAGTATGCATAGTTAATTTACTAGAGAATGCCAAATTACATTGTGTTTCATTAGTTTATTTTCATTGTCGCTTCAGGAAAAATTGAGCTGTACATTTAAATTACTAATGTTACAACATCGCAGTAAATAAAAAATTTTAATATGACTTTAATAATTTGAAAATAAAATTCTTGTAGAAATTTACACTGAAAATATTTATTTAGCCAAGCAATACATCACAAAAAATTAAATCACTAAGTTACATGCAAAGGTAATTTATCAGTGTTTTGTGGTTTCTTTACAAATTGTTTCGCCAACTAACAGAATTATTTGAAATAGACTTTATTTTTGAATTGTGTGATCTGCAAAGATGAATCTGCAGTAGTACTGTCAGCCCCAAAACTTTTAAGGTAATGGAAGTATGAAAAAAATGTTTGAAGTAATGCCGATTATACTTTATATGATCAAAATGAAATTATCAGCAAATAACAGAGTTTATGATACGAACACAGTAATGCAAATGATGTCCCAGTGTAGTATTCAGGTATTACTGGCAAGTGTTGAATAGTGACAAATCATTTTCTGAATGTGCATGTATAAATGTTAAAATATTGTGGCACTTAACATGACTGACACACTGTGACATCCCTGTAACACCGTCATGTGCTGCCTCTGCAATGTTATCTTACGATGTCCCTGCAACATTGCCTTACGACATCCATGCAATTTTGCCTTGCAATGTACATGCAATGTTGTTTGCGATGTCCTTGCAATGTTTCCCTGCGACATCACAAAAATTAAACATACCAACTTCCCTGCAACATTGCTGGGACATTAATGGAATGTTTCATTATGTTGCTGTGACATCACAACTTTTGGTGTGTGATATTGCTGCAATGTTGCTGGGATCTCGCTATGCTGTATCGGGATAGTAAGGGTGTTTAGAAAACAAGAAAAAGAAAATAGGTGACACAGGGTTCGTAGAAGTTGATTGCAACTGTTATTATTTTGATTTAAAACATTTTGAATTATCAGTTGATAATGATTTCTTGGTTTGTAGATATGAAAAATATCAGATTGTACAGGAGTGAGTTAAACTGTGAAAAATATATCATACCCCTTGTGAACTTAAGGTATAAATAAAAGGGGATCTCCTTATAGTGATACAACCAGCAACACAGTAAATTAACAACTTTTTAAAAAGTATTGTAGAGACTTCCAAAGTTGTAAGAAAAATATGGCTTCAGTTTCATATGAAAGATACATTTTTATATTTTATTCAGCGTAAAATATTTCACCGCAGTAAGTCTCTTTGATGGGTAAATTAATTAATGAATAACGAAAATGTCAATTTCTTACCCAAGAATGGGCGTATTTATTCTGTAGATAAATAAAAAAATTGATTTTATTAAAAAAATACCTTATCTAACCAGGTTAGCAGTTTTTTTCTATTTTTACATGAGAAAATATTGGCATAACATTTTTAAGGTGTGCTAAAAGTTAATTTTATGAAAATAAGTTACAATATATATTACACCTATTGACTGAATTATTCATTTTTAAAATTTAAAATAATTTCAAATACAGCATTTTTTTCGCAATAAGTCAAAGATATTAATGTATAATTTAATATAAATCATTCACAGTAACGATAACATGTCAAATAACTGTACAATTTTTTTAATACATAAGAATTCCTAGGTATATACTTAGGAAGCTGCTGCCTTCGTAGCGCAGTGGTAGAAAGTGGAACAACTTGAAGATGTCGAAAGTAGAATGAACAGGGAGGGCGAGGTGATTATGTGCGCGATAACAGGCCTGTTAATGGTTTTTGAACAGTTGGAAGAGGACTGAGCACCTGCCTACCAGCAGAGGCGGAGGGGACACGTGTCTGCCTGCGTGTCTGCCTATCGCTACAAGCATTTGCTGCTGCCTATAAAAATGACAGTGCTACAAGTAATGCGATCATGAGCAACCGACCATTGCAGGTCTGTGTTATTATGCCTGTTGCCATGCAGCAAAAAAAAAAAATCATTTTATTATGTAAATCGCACGCATTTCACTCATCTCAGTTTGAAACCGAAATTTGAATCTGTGATTACTGTAAGCATACAATTATGGAATGTGTAAAACACAATAAAAAGTAAGTACAGCACACAACAAAAATGTTAATGTATGTACTTGTCTATACAGTGGCATTTGGAAGGAATAGTTATGTGTAAAATCGATGAAAATGTGATTGAAAAGGAATAATATTTGTGAACTATTAATACAATTTTAATCTTATCGTTCATGCAATTTATGAAAAAATGGATATAATTTTCTGTAGTCTTCCTCGAAATCACTTTCTTCATAGAGCTGCAACTAACTGCACAACAAATGCATAGCATACCAAACTATACTAGAGCATCTGTCATAATTGAAAGAAAATAAGTTGTATTTCTTGTATTGATTGTATTATATGTGATGGAGTAATGTACGTATTTTATTAAAGTCATAGTATTATAGCCTGAAAGTATTGTAAACATATTATATAACCGATTTAAAAAATATTTTTGTGAAATTTTGAATTTTTATTTGTAATATGCCATAATTTAAAATAACTTAAAGTATCATTTTTTCATGTAAGAACATAAATGTTACTATTTACTTCTAAAGTAAATATTTTATACTCTGTTCAAAGAGAAACTAAATACGCGTTATTTTCATTTCGAGCTGCAATCTTTTGTCCACTGGAAGAAAATACGTCGAATAGTCCGCATGAACAGCCTGACTGTACGGAAATTGCCGGACAAGCGTTTGAAGTGACTGTACTGTGTTGCTAGAGTGAAGGGGCTGGATGGGGGTTACGCACACTGATTAGTCTGGCCAGCACGAGTCTCGCTGCTCGTTCTGGTGCGTGGCTGCCAGGTGTGATGCGATCAAGTGCTTGCAGGCTCTACAGTGGTTGTGCGATCAAAGTAAAAGAATGTGGGTACACTAGAAGCGTCCAGTCGAAAAAGGCACGAGGTTTCCCTTCAAGAGAAAAGGAAAACAGAAGTGGCTTACACCTCAATATCTTAAAGAAACACCGGTACGGTACAACATAATACTTCTTAATGCACACAATTATTTTTAAAAAAATAGTGTGTTTGTGTGGTCACGCGTGTGCACAAGAGAGAGGGAGAAAAAAGGGCGTGGGAAATGGTGCATTCACGTCAGCGTGTACACACACACACACTCACAAACACACAGAGAAGAATAGAAGCCTTACTGTTGGTGTGGGATATGTATGTATTTCTTACCCCGGTTGTATTGTTGTTTATCAGTGTAATATCGTAGTAGCACACCAGTGTCATTCATAACATGGCTGACAAATCTACGAACTCCGTGAGTTAGGACCTGGCAAGACATGCGTACATGAAGTTAGAACAAGTGAGTTAACAAGTGAAACAAAAACCTTTGTAATGCAGATGTAACTGGAAATTGATTTCACTAATTCAGTTAGTTTTTTATTTTTTTATGATTAAGTGATGGTGTTTACGGTAAAGTGATCACTTTTGGAAAAATAATTCTTTGTCCTTAACTGCACTATATTTAAGAAGACACATTGTGACTGGTATGGTCTCTGTAGAGTTGGGAATGAGTTGAGAAAAGTAGTTCCATATTTCAACGTCGAATTACAAGTGTAACATTTGAATCAGTGGAAAGTGATTTTTAATTTGCTTTATGCGCGTAAGTATACGAGTAAACACGTTATCAAGATATACACACGCATACCATTTTCCCAGTTAAAGTTGACTAATATATGAATAAAGTGTTGAGGTCCATGACAATGTCGATTTTACATATTCACATAAAAATAGATCCTAAGCAGGTATTTTAAAAACCAACACGGTGCGTGTATTCCGCCAACTTTGTTAAACGTGGGCAGAAAAAGAACAAAGTGCTCTTTATAATGGAACGTTTCGCCCATCCGTAAGTGCTGATTAAAATATAATGTCTCCACCCATTTGCACAATCACACAAAACTCTCGGATAGCAGTATATAAATAGAGAAAGGAAGTATACAGTAATAAACTTTTACTCTTTTTACATATAGGCTCAACACTCAATAAGACGAGATTCAACCTACCTCACAAAATTTTTTTCCATTAATTTAAGAAAATTTTGCCTAATGTTTTGCTTCCATCAGCCCTTCTACTGAGATTTCAGGGATACCCACCCACGCGAAACACTTGTTCTCATTCATCCGTTTTAAACGCATCCGACTGTTTTCAGTGAATCTCCTTCAACAAATGTTTTTTTATTTTAGGCGACTTCTATCACCCATACATAAGAGTATTAAAAAATAAAAGACCAAACAATCTGGAAAATTTAGACCCAACAACAACAAATTTTGCCGCAAGTCAATAGGATTCCAGACGCCATACAAGAAGCCGTGCTCACAGTTGACAAAGGTAGTTTTATGAATGCCATCACATGCCATATAGTATGGATGAAAAGCGCTGTGGGTTGCCGCCGTTGATTTCCCGACAATTTCTAAACGATACGACACAATGCCGTCCACTGTGGGGTGTACGTCGTTTATTGGGATGTCCCAATGTGTTCACTTTTTTACCGCTTGTCGGACAAAAATGGACTCAAGTAAGCACGTTAGAAGTATCAATTGGAATATGCGTGGTCTGTTCTTCCTGTTTCGAAAAAAGTTTTGATTTCTTGACACTGAAGTTTTTAGAGAAAGCTGTAGTATACCGTTTTCTTTGTTTTTTTTAATTATGTGCTGTTAGATGTCGTAAACATCATCAATTGGAAAAAAGTTTGTACCTCCTGAATACTTGTAGTTTTGTAGGCGCCGCGCCATGGATGCTGACAGAAACAAATCGTTTCGTCTTAAAATGGCCAGACACAAATTTTTACACATACCGGCCAGATGTTTGCGTCCAAAGGAAGTATGCATGTAAAGTTGTTTACGTCTACATATGTGTGTGCGTACATATACTGCATATGTAAATGCACTATGCACAATGTGTCACTGCATAGCGTGATGGATTGTGTGTAATTTTTGTAACTAATTTCACAATTATGAGAGTGTAATGAACGAATACGTGTTGAAAACAAAACTTCTCAATCATGTGCTTTCCTTTAATATAAAACGTACAGGATAATTATGAACAATGTCGTAGATAATACTTACCGCACATACACGTTTTCCACCTTGAACCCGAGCAATTGTTTGTTTACAAATTCTTTCTCTATGAGATTGCTGTCCGGATTCGTGAATCTCGGTGCCGACAAGTGACGTATGCAAGGCTGTACGTGTATGGATACATAGGGAGCTGACGAGAAGGCAAGGCTAAGACTTGGTTTATAAAAATCGCAATAACGTAACACTGGCAAAATTGCAACGACGCAAAATATCAAACTCTGAAATCTTTAGGTAGGTACCCGTTATAAAAGTCGCAAGGAACTTTTATAAACTAGTGCCTAAAGATTTCAGAGTTCACTTTCTTGCGTCGCTGCAATTTTGCCAGTGTTGTGTTATAGCGTTTTTTTTCATATAAACCAGGCGTAACGAATGCCTTTCTCCACCTGCGTGTATGCATAGAGTACATAAAGTACTAGTACAGAGTGGACACTCAATGTTATCCAATGGGCAGGTTTTATTTTGTCGCAATGGCTATGAGAAAACACAAACTAGAAAAAAACAAAATCGAATTCGATGCTCCTTTAAAATTCTATTTACGCGCAGTTCAACTCACTTGTGATACTTATACCTATTTTACGCGCTGCAGCTCAGACTAGTGGCGAGCTCCCGTTATGCACGGTCTGGGGTGACCCACCTCGTCCCTCCCCCTTCGCCCCCTGCTAACGTGCACTCTGCCTCGTCCCCCCCCCCAGGCTATTGTAAGTCGTGGGTAGCCAGGGAATGATTGACATCGGCGAGACCTGGCTGGCGTCACAACCCCTCCTCCTCCAGCTGCGGGAGGAGCCGACAAATATAGAGAAGGCTTACGAATATTCTGGGAATTAGGAGCCTCGGCGCAATGCGGGATGTATAGAAATTTCTGGGTGATGGTCTACGACCCTGTAAACAAAAGCCGGTTGGACTCGCCAGTCTTTGGCGAAGGCCATTTGGCTTAGTGTGAAAGCGAAGTTAAGTGCGGACGATGATGGGAGATTGCGAGAAGATGGCGGACGAGGTGTTGGTCGTGAGAATGAACGATAAGGCATCAAAAAAGATGAGTGAAGCCTACTGTGCGCGAGGGTGCTCAGAGAACTCTAGAACATTGCGGACTGGTGGGACTGTACTGTCAAATATGGACATACAATCTATTTAAAATAATTGAATAGGTTTTGATATACTGTATATTGGGACTGATTTTTTTATTTAATTACATTAATTCCTTTGAGGTAATTGTACATTTGATTGACTGCAGTCAGTAATTGTAAAGAGCACGTGATATGAATTTATTGTGAGATGTTGAGTCGAGAGCATTTTTGTTTTTAGTTATTGTAAATAAAAATGGGAAATATTAATTAACTCTTTTTTAAATAACACCTCCATCCCTTAACGAACTTGTTACACAAACACTTAACCATTTACTTGCATTTCAAGTTCATATAGCGAACACATTTGGTTGAATATTAGTTGGGAATTTCGTTTTTTGCAAGCAAAGTACAGCAAACCTGCTGCTTTTTTCTAGCTCTAAAAGCTAAAAAAAATGTGTTTAGTTTAGTTTTAATGTTTTCAGTGTAATGTAGTTTTACATTACCGGTACTTCTTTTAATATTTTAACCAACATAAATCATTTCAANTTAATGTTTTCAGTGTAATGTAGTTTTACATTACCGGTACTTCTTTTAATATTTTAACCAACATAAATCATTTCACCAAATTCTGGACTTTGATGGGATGTTTCCATCGTGTGCTTTGTCTTAACATTTTCAATGTATATGCGTTACAAAATGACGTGACTGCAACAGAATTAAACAAAATAATTCCAACATACACTGAAGAGCCAAAAAAAACTGTTACACCTGCCTAATATCGTGTAGAGCCCCCGCGAGCACGCAGAAGTGCCGCAAGACGACGTGGTATGGACTCGACTAATGTCTGGCGGTATGAAGGAGGCATTGAAATCTGCGCCAATTTGAGAAAGGGTTACACGTTTGTCACGTTTAAAGTTAATTTTACACTGTTTGTGAAAAGTTGGACGAAAATGTGTATTTCAAATATGATTGTACTTTTTAATACTTTATCGCCATACTTCTCTTTGCACCTTCCTTATTAAGCTTATATTGAAAAAAAATTTCGTTGGTTTTTTTTGATAGCCTAAGTGGAAATATCTTAATTTTGTCAGTATTTATTTATTCTGTAAGGAAATTCTGAAACGTCTATTCCCACAAAATATGCTGCATCAATTGTTTACATTTGTTACCTTCTGTTTATAATGTAATTTGTGTTTGCTGTAAAGGGTAAATATTATTATAATAAAGTGTTGTGTTACTTTTCCGCTCGGGTGTTTCCCTTAATTATTTACTTAAAATGTATAATATTCATTATTATTTTTTTACAGTATGGTAATATTTGTCTGTTCCCCAAAACCTCCATACTTTCTTTATTACATGCTGTCAGAATTTGTGACTTTTCCACATATTTTTTTAAGACATTTACTAAAACGAACGAAATAAACCTGGTTAATAGTTTCATTTTAATTTTTTCTTTATAAAATTAAAAATTTTCGTTTAGTAGAGAGCAAATAATGTAACGCTATAAGACCTTATCATCTGTCCAATATCCATCTACCAACCAACANATTTCATTTTAATTTTTAATTTTTTCTTTATAAAATTAAAATTTTTCGTTTAGTAGAGAGCAAATAATGTAACGCTATAAGACCTTATCATCTGTCCAATATCCATCTACCAACCAACATTATAAGTTTCATACACCATATATTTATATGGGATTTATTCGAACTTTTATTATTTAAGTCTCAATTAGGTCTAATAGTATGATGTGGTTTCTTGGGGCGCAAGGGCCCGGGTATTAGTAATGTGGTCGTATCACACAGTGGCGGCCGCGAAGAGGGAACATGCAGTGCCGGGTTAAGCCAGCGCGGGACCTGTAGTAAATGCGAACAATAGGCCCTTGGTTTGCTTTAGGTATTAAAGTTTAGGATATAAAATAAAACAGCACATTTATTTATTTGGGATGCCAACAACACAATTATTTCACATTACAATTAACTACAAGAAAGTTTGATAACAAACGAACACATCATTCTTAGTCAAACAGTACAACATTACAATATTTAAAAAATTACTATCAAAAATCTAAAATATTTCAAATTAAGGTATAAATTTAAGATTGAAATAAAAGTTTAATAATAAAGAAAAACTAAATTATGAACATAAATAAAATTTTTTTTTAAAAATGAAGGTGAAACTAAGTTACATGCAATTAAATTAAATTAAATACAAGTAGTCACAATCAAAAAAATATAAAACTAAAACAGTAGGCGTAATCTTAAGAATGTCATAAATTTGTTTTTAATTGTTAGCTGAGTCAAAAAATGTGTCCCATGTCCCGGAGGAACGCGCTGTCTCGTAGTACTCCTCACAAATCCTAGCGAGGGGAGAATGTTTGCCAAGGTTGGTACTGCTTCGGTCACTATAGAAAATCCTAGTCAGCGGAAGCCTCGGGTTGTTGTATGAAACCTTTAGCACATTTACAAATAAAAAAATTCCAGATTTAATGTGGGCAAATTTAGAGATAACACTAGTCAAAACAACATTTCTTAGTAAATCATTTTCTATGTCAATTAAAGTGGGGTTATTTAGACGTTCTTGTCCCATTGTGTTCCTTAACTCATTTTGAATGCGCTTTAATGTTGGCAAAGAATGTTCCCCGCTGCAGTTGATGACCATCAAACTCAAGTAAAAGCGTAACACTATTTCTACATTTGGGAAACACGATTCTAATAAATTTTCCTTTAAAAGTTTATAAAATTGAAGTTCCAGAGCCTCGTGTTTTTTGCTGTCAATAGCAGCAGCCACATCTGTTTCGAGCAGCTCAGCGAACTGCACCAGTTCGTTGCCCACACTGTCTCCCACGTGGTCTGGGTAAGCACTGACGATAATTGAAGTTCTTTTCAAGATATCTTCTGCCGTTAAAGAATTGAATTGCCTAAGTATTCCAAATACACTCGTCACTTGATGGTACGCTTCCATGCGTTAAGCTAATGCAGACATTACATTATTAATTATGACAATAAACACCCGAATTTCATAATATTGTGATTTTCTACAACTACATCGAGTGTAGTAGAACCGCTAAAATGGTCGTACTTTGTTTGTCGCTTGCGTTTTCTTGAAGTCAATTGCTGATATTCTTCACAGCCAGTTAAGGTTTTGGCTCGTGTATCTATATCTGAAAATGTAGACCACATTGCTTGGATGTACCTGTGTAATGATTTATAAAGAGCGTATCCCGTGTTGAGGTCTTGATCAGACGACTGCAGCAAAGCGTTAGTCAATAGCAAACGTTCTAGAATTTCGTTGCACGCAATAATAATTATTCCCGTTTATAACTTATTCATTTTCGAAACTAGTCCGTAAGCTTGATTACGAAACTCTACCATTTGATCATTGTTATTAGATATGTCATCTAAAACTTGTTTTATAGTGGTAAAACCAAATAAAAGTGCCTTCGTCGCATCAGCTCGGGCAGACCACCTACTGTCCGATAATCTTTTCAAAATTGGAATTCTTGAACTAGTATCTTTTAATGCTTTCGTAAAAAGACCCTATCGATAGGTTGAAGCGGAAAAAAATAAATATAGGCGTACTTATTTATCTCCTTAATTCGTGCTTGTAAGCCGCTGTATTTCCCGCTCATGTTGCTGGCATTGTCATAACTTTGCCCTCGACAATCTTTGATATTAATACCATTCTCATTTAAAAAATCTAGTAAACTTTGAGTGAGTTGTTCTGCAGTATGGTCTTCCATATCCAAGAATCTTACAAATCTTTCCACTGGTCCAGATGGTAGGACCAACTATCAGAGTCAGTTGGTCTATATGCGATATATCTGGAGTAGAATCCTATGATACTGAATAGTATTTGCATCTCTTAATTTTGCAAATAATAAGATTCAGTATGCTTGATGTAATTAGATGGATAAATTCCTCGCATGTTGTTTTTGACAAGTATGACGTATGTCCCTTTCCTTTATTTGCATGAATATGTATATGTTCGGACAGAAAAATGTCAAATTTAGCTATTAATTCTAAGAAACCTAAATAATTTCCATTGTGAGGTAAACCAAAAATTTAATCAATACCCCAAAATGCAAGACCTTGTTCTGCTAAAAAAAATATTACTGCAGTAATTCGTTCTAAGAGTGTCCGCCAATATTTTTGTTCGGTGTCTATTTGGTTTACAAGTTGAGAATCGACACGCGCATCCTTGTTTTTGCGAACTAACAGCGACATTATTGCTTGTCTATGCGAAGTGCTTTCTTCGTGTCTTTTCAACAAAATATGCACGTTCTTCCCGTCATCTAATCCATCTTTCGTAAACCGTGCCGAACCCTCTGAATCCGTAAATTTGCAAACGAAACGAAAAAGTTTACTTTTAGTTTCAGAATAACACAACCAATCTCTCACGTGAGTTTTATCCGTTAGTTTATGCCTATATATGAAAAATGACCTCTGACAGAACGCAGTTTATTTACATTGTCATACCTTTTGTCTGTTGACAAAAAATTACTGTTCATATGATCGACATCGCTACTTGCTTTCGCAATCCAATAATCTCGATCAAAGTTGCTCTGCCATTCAGCAATATCATTGGAGTACATTTTATTTTTGTTTTGTTTTTGGCATGTAGAAGATGTATTAACATCGGAAGCATGTGGTATGCTTTCGACCTCTCTTTGGCTTGAAGACGACGTTTCTGGGTTTAGAGGACATGCTGTGCTTTTAACTTCTCTTTGGCTAGAAAACGATATGTCTGTTCGAGTGCACTATCACTTGTAGTGCATGTGGCTATATGGGAAATAATTACAGATCCTAATGAATTTCCTATACTGCTGTCATCATATGTACAATGAGATGCAAACTCTGTGTTTTCTATTTCAATTTCTTTAGACTCAGGAACATCATTCTGGACATTAAAAAACTCAACAGCTTACGTGTCTTTGATATAACAGATCGGTTCTTTTTTTCTTTTTCATCTTTTGCTTGACGCTTTGTACTTACAGAAGCATTGTGTCTGCCCATATCTCTAGGCCTGCTGCTAATATATATCTGTATATAAAATATAAAAAAAATTACAAATTAAAATCATGACTGAGGAGTAACCTAAACAGTAGTGATGAAATCTCTCCCCATGAAATAATGGTAATTTAAAACCAGCCGGTCTACTCTGTTATAGTTTTTGCGGGCAGTATCCCTGCAGCATCAGGGCTGAGCAGTTGGATCCAGAAGCTATCATAATATAATATGGTCACGGGAAATATACCTGCTTACAAAATTTGAGCTCAATTAGCTAACGAGAAATAGGTAAAAATTTTCATTACGAGATTTAAAACAAACAACAAAAATTATTGGTAAGTACAGTCAAGAGCACGTCAAGCCTGACACTTTGAATTTTGGACCGGCCAGCTTATACTGGTGGTGTCAAGCTTGACGTGCACTTGACTGTACATTGTGTAGCTGAATAAAACCTTTTAATAATGAATTCGCATCGCCCTTTTGAGTTTCGGTCCTAAAATATGTCTTGTTTTTGTAACTTTAAGCAGTATATTTTGAACAAAATAAATAGCTTACCTTATTTTACTGTTGTAAAACAGTAGTATTATACATTGATATTGTATTAGCCCGCAGTGATCAGCAAACAAAAACAATAACACAAAATAAACGTAAGAATTGTGAAACTGCAACACAAAGGGAAAAAATGGCCGAAAACAAAAAAAAACTTTGCTCTAGATGGCTCGTATCAAACAAAATAAAATAAAAGTGGAAGAAACGACTGACTGTAATAGTACCCTTATAAAATTAAATGCCCATTAGTTGCTTTCTTATTGGTAATCAATATGAAACTATTCTAAATGGTCGGGTTATACGAACAGCTCGAAAACAATATTTCGGGATTCCCCTCTAAGTATTGTGGTGTTGCCAACTTGCAACATAACATACTCGTAAAATGTGTATGGTGTGGCCAGCGATGACTTTTTGAATAACTACTACATCTTTCCATTGGACGGTGGGTGGTATACCATATCCTACGTACTTGATAAAATTGTTTTTTTTTTAACGAAGGTGCGAAGCCCCCGTGGCGCGGGGAACCGTAGAAAGTGCCAACTCTTGCTACGAGGCTAATCCGACACTGTGTTTGGGTAATTTTTGTGCATTGATGTAAGCTTTCTCTCCATCTCTCCAAAAAATGTGGCGACTGCAAACAAAACTCGTCCCCTGATAATGCTACCCTACATATGACAAATGAGCCACCTCAAAGTAAGCTCTCCCTGTCTTTCCGGTCGTAATTCCCAACAACTCAAATCACAAAACGTTACTAAGCTTTAAAAGCCCTAATAGAGGCAGAATATTTTGTCATTGTTTTGTTACACATGTGAATATTGGACTTTATCATAGAAAAAACACAAATGCATTGCATGCATACATACACAAAAAATAATGTTCACAGTTCCCACCCCTTAATAACCACTATGGTAGTGTTGACATACATTGATACAAATAACAATACGCGTGGGAAACAATTCATATTAACACATTGTGGTCCGGCTGCATTAAGAAGTGTGCATTTCTTTGACATTATACATCATACATCCCCTAAGACCTTGCCAGAAATAAAATGCCACAAAGAAAAGTATTTATACTTAAATCCTATATAAGCATGTTCGGTTCCAACACAAACTGTATGCACGTGGAAGGTTCACTAACAATGTTGTGAAAAAGCCTCTTATTTCCAAAGCTACGGTATAACTCGTATAGTCGTTCATTGAGTNCATAGTCGTTCATTGAATGATAAACCATTAAAAAATGTGGCTAAGAAAACTTCAGAATCTCGGAAAAGGAGCTCTTTTTAAAGGCATACAGGCAAGGGGCTTATACCCAGTCTAATATTTGTTGACGTACGTTTGTATTCTGTGGATATTTCAGATGTGATAATTACACATTTAAATATGTTATGTGTATTACAATTATGTGATTGCAGCTTCTTTCGCCGTCATATACTTAATTTCCAACACTATCGTGCTATAATTCACATTTACTACAGTTAATAACACAATACAAATAGCTTTTATATAAATCTTTATTTTTTCAAAGTAATGTGCGTCGCAGCAGGTTCACGACGCGTGATGCCTTCCTTGTTCCAATGTACTTTATCGGTTCTTCTGTGGAGTCCCATGTGTCTGAAAAACGAACAAAGACAAATTCTTCAACATTGTAAAAAATAGATTACTTATCTGCAAATCGAAATATATATTTTATATTTCATCAGTCGCTTTGGTTTTGTAACGTCCTCATACTGTTATGCAAGATGTGTCACAGATTCTACACTTTATGACAAACATATTTCTTACACTGACAATATCGTATGTACATTTGGTGATNAAAACTTATTTCTTACACTGACAATGTAGTATGTACATTTGGTGATGACAAATTATAACTACAGTATAACGGAGAAGACAAAGGTGTTTATGATACTGTCCAGTGTCATTGCTCGTGTACGTGATTGCAGACATAATCTGCTATTCGTTACCAAACTCCGTACAAGAATATAGGGCACATCCTCAAACAAAGTTNAACGTGATTGCAGACCTAATCTGCTATTCGTTACCAAACTCCGTACAAGAATATAGGGCACATTCTCAAACAAAATTGTTGCAATTAATTTATTTTCTTTTTTTTAATTCCTACGCTCACGGATGTTAACCTCTTGCGTTTAAAGTTATCANGCTATTCGTTACCAAACTCCGTACAAGAATATAGGGCACATCCTCAAACAAAGTTGTTGCAATTAATTTTTTTTCCTTTTTTTTAATTCCTACGCTTACGGATGTTAACCTCTTGCGTTTAAAGTTATCACTGGTAGAATATTAGGCCTAATATAAAGCTACAGATTTGGTCGCAGGTTACGACTACGTTATTGTGTTAGCGGCCATAGGCTCAACTATCTAGATGCACTATTTAGTTCACTTAAACTATATAAGTCTTGGTGGTATATTAGTTTTACCATTATAAAACTTACTTTGTCACTACGTTATTGTGTTAGCGGGGAGACGCTCAACTTGATAGATACATTATTTTGTTTAATTGGACCACAGAGGAAATATGTCTTAATTGTATATTACTATAAAAATGACTTTGTTAATGCAGTTATTAATGATTTTTTAAGGCTCTGTGTTATGCATATAAACATTTCTGAGCTTTTATCTGTCATACTATACTTCGCCGCTTCACTTGGAACTTGAAATGTGTGAGCTGTATTACATACAGTATATAGATTATAATGTTTTGAACTAAGATAGACAAATTTACATACCTCTCATACAAATGACTCTTAATGGAGCCATTACTCCAAGAAAATGTCGCTTCGCAATCCACCACGGGAAATTGTAAGGCACCTGTAAAACGGTTACCACAACATTTGAAATTATTGTTGCAAAAATTAAATATTCTATCCTGTAAAACATTTCCATCAAACTATAAAAATGCAACATAGGACTTATTGTATCTACTTTCACATATTATGCCAACAGTTATCCACTATTTAAGCAAGTTGTTCCTAGAGGAAATTACATTTTGAGTTCGTGATTTTAATTGTAGAAGTATCCATACAGTTTGTTTGTTGTTGCAGTGGAAGTAACAGTCTCATAACAAATACTAGCATTTCAGAGCATACAGTGTAGACACGTACATATTACAGAGCAGCNGTGGAAGTAACAGTCTCATAACAAATACTAGCATTTCAGAGCATACAGTGTAGACACGTACATATTACAGAGCAGTAGCTAGAAGAAGGGAAGTTCTATTGATGTTCGTTGTAGTTATTATTATAGGAAATGTACCAGTTCGTAATACGGAACAGAAGACAAGGTATACAGGAAAAACTACGTGTGCTCAAGATATGAGACCTCATTAGCAGGATTGTAAATGTTGGTTCACAATAAATCTAATAATCGACAATATAAAACTTGCCGAGTACTGATGCTATGGCATATGGCAATGTTAGTCACGCGTGTTGAAGGTGATACCATTACAAAAAAGTCTCGCTATGAATGGCATAGTTCACCGAAAACATAAATGTGACTAACTTCATATGCCAATATCGTGGAATCAAAATACGAAAGGTAAACATTTCGTTTGTTTTAATTAATTTACTTACAAAGTATGTGGGAGCCTGTCTGCCAGGACGCACGGTAACATATTCGTATTTGATGGTTTGCGATTATCTTCGAAGATTGTTATCAAAATTGCTTAGTTGTCGTAAGTAGGTTATATCATCCAGAACAATCGGTTAGACACGGTAATATTTTCAACGCACTATCATTTGTTAATTCTGTTTCGTACTTAAATAGGGAATCAACTTGACAGGCCACAAGAGTTACATAGCAATTTGTATAATAGGGTATTCCCAATAACATTCATAACGATATTCAACAACATTTCTTATAAGCCAAATTCAGTGATGTAGGTTCGTAGAGGTACTAAGCTCTGAAATTAAATAATTAGGGGACTAGTTACAAACTGCTAACTATATAGGTTATTACGAACTTCATACAGTCCACAGGAGGTTACATAGAGTATACAACCTCCATGGAACTGCCAGTCTCACCCCAACTACACATTCTACACGCCCAGGGTTCCTCCCATCTGTCAAAAGCAGACAACCTTCCTCATGCCCACAGTTCCTCTCATCAGTCACAGGCAGTCAACCCCACCTCCTAGTCTAGGGTTCCTGCCGTCAGTCACAGACAATACTGTATGCTACTCGCGCATCAACACCAAGTTTACTTCCTACAGAACGTTACACTTGAAATTAGAAATATGTCCAGCAATTGAGTCCACATAAGCTGGAAAACAGACGTAACTACTTTCGTTGTACTAGCATGTAAAGAATGCAATTAACAAAAACTGAAAATATACTACACACTCATTAATTTTCTCCATAATTAAAATTCCAATGTTTACGTAGCTTACGGTTCTGTCAATAACTTATAAAAGGAACAACAAACCATATTTGTACACACTCATTTTCATAACATTTTACACGGGAACTTTCTTTCTGGATATCACAGACTGAATATGTAACTTAACCACAATACATATTTCTAAAGTCACCAGATATGATAAATAGTGCATTACGAACATATCAAAACGTGTCATACACGGGGTTATATTACAAATATTCTGAAATGCTTTGACACGGTTATCATACTTCTGATACAGTCTGTCTTATAAACAAGTCAACGTTTTGGAACTTGAAAGTAGTCTCATTTAGTTAGTTTTCAAGACAAATTATTTCCTGATATCCTACCAGGTATCTTGATAGACTGCACAGTGTATTAGTGTAAACACCATCGTGGCTGCAAATAGACATACCTTCTAAATTGTTATAATAAAATGTGCCTGTTCGGAAGACAGACTACAATTACAGTTCAGTACTCAACCACTGGTTTTTTCAATGAATGTATGTGGAAGTGNGAATTTATGTGGAAGTGGTAGTCACTTATTATTTACATTACCTGCGATGATGCGTAGCTTTTCATTGTACGCCTTCCTCATCCTTTCAGCTTGGCTCTGGGGTTGGAGTCGGCCAATAGGAGGCAGCAGCATCACAGCTACCCGACATCTTCTTTCTTTTAGAATTCTCAGCACTGTCCGAGCATCGCGAATTAGATGCTCGAAACGGGTTCCATTCTGCAATACAGTATCGTACCGTACACTTCCCTTTGTAAATTATTCTTTCAGTACTTGAAGATGGCAGCGGAAAGCAAAGATGTGTTACCCAATTAACAACANTCTGCAATACAGTATCGTACCGTACACTTCCCTTTGTAAATTATTCTTTCAGTACTTGAAGATGGCAGCGGAAAGCAAATATGTGTTACCCAATTAACAACGATCTCCTATTACGAAAATTTGTTTGGATATTTACTACACGCCAAAGAAAAAAAAGGCTACACGTACTGTAGCGTTACATGCACATACATACTTGTGTACTAAATATGTGCATGGGCCCGCAGCAAATGCAAAGGTATCAATAAAATCGTAGGTTAAATTAGGGAGTTGTAACTTGACCCATGGAACATATGCAGACAATTTGAATGTGTGTTATGAACATGTAGCACTACGTTGTTTGCGTAATGACCCCTTAGAATAATAAACAACTACTGTAATTTATAACAGTTAATACAAATGAAACAAGTGAATTAAATATGCCTCCTAAGGGCGCCACAGTTTTCAAAATTAACTATCAGGTGATAGATTATTTGTACAGATTCCTGGCCTTTGAAATGGCCCCACAAGTCATAGTCCAGAGGTGGGTTTACCTCCGGTGCTGGCCATGTCGCTGGACCACAACGTCCAATTAGAAAACACTGTCACACTTAGGAGGCATTGTCAAGTATTACTTTACAAATATTACATTACAATTTCCGCCATGGCAACCAAAGTTGCGTAATGAATTTGAAATCCTGTCCAAATTTGAAAACGCTAATAATTCATTGACTTAAAAATGGCCGTATCATGTACGTGTATCAATTCATTCAGTATATATTGACTCTAAAACCTCTATCGCGCATTTTTTCGTGAAAGTTAGCCTGAGGTCTCAACAAAAGCCGACTGGGAGGAACCGAAACGGATATACATCATCGCCGGAATGTCAAGTCGTGGGAAACAGGAGATTCTCGAGATAACTCGTTGGCAAGACGCATTGTTCGGTACGATTTCACGTGTGAGAAGCCTGTAGTGGCCCCGCTGGGGATCGAACCCGAGTCTACGTGCACTGTAGCCGATACGCCATCCGCGGCTTCCTGCGCATAGGCAGTGCGGTAGAGGGCCTGGGTGCGATTGCAGAGTAGGGAATGCCTGCAAATGGATCTTGCTTTCCCGTGCAGACATTTACTGTTTCCACGGGTTTGAAACATGGAATTCCAGAAATGCATCTTATAAAAGGAAGAAGTTAAAAGGCCTTCATTTTCAGGATTCAAGGTGCCACGAATCTTTACCCACACGTGAAGGGAGAAGATTGTACTGCATAACCTGTTCTCTTCCAATTGTTACGTCAGTCATGCCTACAAAGGAAAATTATGTTATTATAACATGATATCCAAAATTGAACATAATTACCACGCTCCAATTTTGCCATTGTACCAACTCGAAGGTCAGCTAAAGAATGAGAACATATTTTCTCCCACCCCCTCCAAAGTTTACGTCCGCGTACACGGGCTTCGCTTACAAACTATTGAATATTTTTTCTTTATGCGACAATTAACCAACATGAAATGTACACTGGTACAGACACAGTCTTAAAAGCCAGCAATCGCAACCACAAGTGCCAGTAAAGAGGCCTTGGATGCCACTGTAACGACTAAGAGGTTCACAGCTTAACTACTGACCAGAATTATGAGTACCTAGCATTAAAAAACAATGGAGCCCCACTTAATCTTAGAGCTCCGAGGCCTCAAAATATGTTGTCACCATTATTACAACCCGACAGTACCGAAAAGCAACAAATATGTTGGTTATGTTTAAACATCTCAACAATTTATAACGAAACTCAAGGCAATTTCGTTGGTCAAGGCCAACAGAGGTTAAATGCATCTTAAATTTCCTTGCTATATGGCTTTAACTCCAAACCCAAGGCCCAAAAGGAGGTAAGTGTAAGATATTTCCTTAGCTTGCTTACATGGCATGCAGCCTCGATAGGTCAAACTGGAGAGGTTTTCAATAGTATCTCACTACAATTATTGCCCCGATGATAAGATAATTTCAATGGTATGAGACTTCAATTACAGCTCCGATGGGCAAAGAAAAGAAACAAATTAAGATAATTTGAGTGGTATGCGATTTCAATTATAGCCCCGATGGGCCAAGAAAAGAAACAAATTACGATAATTTCAGTGGTTTGTGACTTCAATTACAGCCCCGATGGGCCAAGAAAGAAATAACACTTACGTGTTTTGCTTGGTATTTGACTTCAATTACAGCCCCGATGGGCCAAGAAAAGAAACAAATTACGATAATTTCAGTGGTTTGTGACTTCAATTACAGCTCCGATGGGCCAAGAAAGAAATAACACTAACGTGTTTTGCTTGGTATTTGACTTCAATTACAGCCCCGATGGGCCAAGAAAAGAAACCAATTAAGATTATTTCAATGGTATGCGACTTCAATAACAGCCCCGATGGGCCAAGAAAGAAATAACACTTACGTGTTTTGCTTGGTATTTGACTTCAATTACAGCCCCGATGGGCCAAGAAAAGAAACAAATTACGATAACTTCAGTGGTTTGTGACTTCAATTACAGCTCCGATGGGCCAAGAAAGAAATAACACTAACGTGTTTTGCTTGGTATTTGACTTCAATTACAGCCCCGATGGGCCAAGAAAAGAAACAAATTACGATAATTTCAGTGGTTTGTGACTTCAATTACAGCTCCGATGGGCAAAGAAAAGAAACAAATTAAGATAATTTCAATGGTATGCGACTTCAATCACAGTCCCGATGGGCCAAGAAAGAAATAACACTTACGTGTTTTGCTTGGTATTTGACTTCAATTACAGCCCCGATGGGCCAAGAAAAGAAACAAATTACGATAATTTCAGTAGTATGTGACTTCAATTACAGCTCCGATGGGCAAAGAAAAGAAACAAATTAAGATAATTTCAATGGTATGCGACTTCAATAACAGTCCCGATGGGCCAAGAAAGAAATAACACTTACGTGTTTTGCTTGGTATTTGACTTCAATTACAGCCCCGATGGGCCAAGAAAAGAAACAAATTACGATAATTTCAGTGGTTTGTGACTTCAATTACAGCTCCGATGGGCAAAGAAAAGAAACAAATTAAGATAATTTCAATGGTATGCGACTTCAATAACAGCCCCGATGGGCCAAGAAAGAAATAACACTTACGTGTTTTGCTTGGTATTTGACTTCAATTACAGCCCCGATGGGCCAAGAAAAGAAACAAATTACGATAATTTCAGTGGTATGTGACTTCAATTACAGCTCCGATGGGCAAAGAAAAGAAACAAATTAAGATAATTTCAATGGTATGCGACTTCAATTAGAGCCCCGATGGACCAAGAAAAGAAACAAATTAAGATTATTTCAGTGGTGTGCGACTTCAATTACAGCCCCGATGGGCCAAGAAAAGAAACAAATTAAGATAATTTCAGTGGTATGCGACTTCAATTACAGCCCCGATGGGCCAAGAAAAGTAACAAATTAAGATAATTTCAGTGGTATGCGACTTCAATTACAGCCCCGATGGGCCAAGAAAAGTAACAAATTAAGATAATTTCAGTGGTATGCGACTTCAATTACAGCCCCGATGGGCCAAGAAAAGTAACAAATTAAGATAATTTCAGTGGTATGCGACTTCAATTACAGCCCCGATGGGCCAAGAAAAGTAACAAATTAAGATAATTTCAGTGGTATGCGACTTCAATTACAGCCCCGATGGGCCAAGAAAAGTAACAAATTAAGATAATTTCAGTGGTATGCGACTTCAATTACAGCCCCGATGGGCCAAGAAAAGAAACAAATTAAGATAATTTCAGTGGTATGCGACTTCAATTACAGCCCCGATGGGCCAAGAAAAGAAACAAATTAAGATAATTTCAGTGGTATGCGACTTCAATTACAGCCCCGATGGGCCAAGAAAAGAAACAAATTAAGATAATTTCAGTGGTATGCGACTTCAATTACAGCCCCGATGGGCCAAGAAAAGAAACAAATTAAGATAATTTCAGTGGTATGCGACTTCAATTACAGCCCCGATGGGCCAAGAAAAGAAACAAATTAAGATAATTTCAGTGGTATGCGACTTCAATTACAGCCCCGATGGGCCAAGAAAAGAAACAAATTAAGATAATTTCAGTGGTATGCGACTTCAATTACAGCCCCGATGGGCCAAGAAAAGAAACAAATTAAGATAATTTCAGTGGTATGCGACTTCAATTACAGCCCCGATGGGCCAAGAAAAGAAACAAATTAAGATAATTTCAGTGGTATGCGACTTCAATTACAGCCCCGATGGGCCAAGAAAAGAAACAAATTAAGATCATTAGAGTGGTATGCGACTTCAATTACAGCCCCGATGGGCCAAGAACGAAATAATACTTATGTGCTCTGCTTGGTATTTGACTTCAATTACAGCCCCAATGGGCAAAGAAAAGAAACAAATTAAGATAATTTCAATGGTATTCTACTTCAATTACAGCCCCTGTGGGCCAAGGAAGAAATAACACTTACGTGTTTTGCTTGGTATTTGACTTTAATTACAGCCCCGATGGGCCAAGAAAAGAAACAAATTAAGATAATTTCAATGGTATGCGACTTCAATTACAGCCCCGATGGGCCAAGAAAGAAATAGTACTTACGTGCTCTGCTTGGTATTTGACTTCAATTACAGCCCCGATGGGCCAAGAACGAAATAATACTTATGTGCTCTGTTTGGTATTTGACTTCAATTACAGCCCCAATGGGCCAAGAAAAGACACAAATTAAGATTATTTCAGTGGTATGCGACTTCAATTACAGCCCCGATGGGCCAAGAAAAGAAACAAATTATGATCATTTCAGTGGTATGCGACTTCAATTACAGCCCCGATTGGCCAAGTAAGAAATAATACTAACGTGTTTTGCTTGGTATTTGACTTCAATTACAGCCCTGATTGACCCAAAAAAATTTAAATTTACAGGTTTTTGTTGGTATACGACTTCAATCGCAACCCCGATAGGCCAAGAAAGGAATATTGGTATGTGTCTTCTGTTAAAGCATCTATGGCCTTTAATGGTAGGTATACCATACACCCCTTAGTATAATACTACAACGTATTGGACGGGGAAATATTAAAATTAGCATATTCTTCTTATAATAAGATTTTTTGTACAGTCCGTTATGAATAAAATGGTATTTATGATAAAATGTATCCTTACTGCATGTTTTTGTTTGCAACGCAGATACTTTCAATGAGATAAAAAAAAGTGATAAGACATTGCTGATTGTTAATATTTCCAGCCCTTTCCAAGGTATTTACAAGGGGCAAAATCGTA
The DNA here is from genome assembly GCA_002778355.1 of Clitarchus hookeri. Lineage (NCBI taxonomy): Eukaryota > Metazoa > Arthropoda > Insecta > Phasmatodea > Phasmatidae > Clitarchus > Clitarchus hookeri. The sequence continues at coordinate 86,084 of NQII01004056.1, forward strand.
ATATAAATAGCAGATGAGGTATTCTTTGGCGAGCAGCTGACTGATAAAATAGGGCTTTATTTGCAATAAGTGGAAATATACTTTACAACTCTACATACATGGAGTCTTCATTAAATTATATCAAAGGCGTATAATATTTACAGACAGGAGCAATTTTTTTCACCGTGTGAAATTGCTTTCAGTATCATTCACCTGACATTGCATTGTGTGTACCGAACGCCTGCATTACATTTGTCTTTTCCTACACGTTTTCCTTGCATTCGCCGCGGGGTGTTTTTTTGAAAGAATTTGATAACGTTCTAAATAGCAATATTTAGGTACTTTCTACATAACTCACAGAGATNGTCGACGTTTTCAGTAATGGTGTCACTACACGCAATGCAAGTTTCGGTATGTGTCCAACGTTGGCACCCGTCACACATAACCCAGTTGGAACCGGTTTCACCTAGCCCGCAGAACATGCATACATTTATAACACTGTCCGATTCTTTAAGAATTAGCATCTGTATACAATCCCTGTACCTTGCAGCATCGAGTTTCTCAGTAAAAGTCTTTCCCGTTAATAAGATCTCGGCATAATAAATGACGAAGACTCCGCAACTATAACTGTCTTCCTGCGGGGGATATTCTTTCACCTCGCATATTCTCCACTTGGTTGTATCTAATAGGGTTTTGTTGTCAATATACCGCAAAAATTATAAGAAGGAATTGAGCATCGATCGTTTATCCGTTGGGATTCTGAGGGAATCAAAAACCAGCAGGGATCTTTGCTTTATATTAGCAGCTATGAGAATCCAATGATTTCCATTTAAGTTGTAATGCATTAGAATAAGATTAATGGAACTTAAGTCGGTCTTTTGCAATATCTTGCGTTTTGAAATTTTGTTATTTTGGCCAAATATATCAAGAGTTTCACACAGTCTAAAATGAGCACATCTTTCCTTCCCGAACGACGCAAAAGAGCAAAGAGAACTATTTCTATTATAAAGTTATTTAACCACTTATTTCCGAAAAGCGTTCTGTAGGAACTGTTGCACAGTTTACAAGTAAGTGCAGAACAAGCGTTGTCAGTTACCAAATGCGCTATAAAATAATCTCTACCTATTTCAGGTAGGTAATAATTGGGTTCCTTGAGCAAGCCATTGCGGAAACAGGCTGTAATCTTAGGTAACAAAATGCTATACGATGTTGGACGCGCGAATATATTTGAAGCTTCAGTACAATTCGTCTCTGAGTGTGTGCTTGCCTGGCACACAGTCTCAGTTTGTTTGGAAACTACTACCGTTTCTCTTTTGGCCGACAATTTTAACTGAAAGTCTGTTTGGGAAAGTTTATCTAGTCCTTCAGTACTTACTGCTTGTGTGATGTCAGGCAACTCAGTGGTTGCAGCTGTTCGTGCGGAATCCTCCACCACTGCTTGGACATTAACGTCAGAAATACTCGTGTTTACTTGTGAAGTAATGGGGTAGGCTACGCGTTTCTCAGTAGGGTAGTTTCCTGTCGAAGAGAACCGTAAGTCCGTGGTTATCTCGGAAACACTGTCGGCTCCGGTCGATTCCAGGAAACGCACGGAATGTGGTTGACATATCGCAGCACTCCCTTCGCAATTGGAATCGTGTAGTACTTTAATATTATTACGCATTTTTTCGATTGCTGTACTGTTGCGAAACTCACTTTTAAAGTACGTGGTGGTAAGCTTAACTCGTTTTGACCACCTTTTCTTGACATTTGGGTCATCCGCGTCGTCCGACAATTCAGGAACACTTTTCGCTCTACATTTACGTTTCAAAGGGACTTTGGGTATGTTGTACTGGTATGCCTTGCACTTCGCCATAATACGTTCATGGACCTTCGCAATAAAACGGCCAGCTTTATTTATNGTATGTTGTACTGGTATGCCTTGCACTTCGCCATAATACGTTCATGGACCTTCGCGATAAAACGACCAGCTTTATTTCTTAAAGTGTGTCCAAGTACGTTAGATTTAACTTCTCCCATCCAGTTTTCAACAATGGCATTACTGAATCGCAATGTGCCTACTTTTTGTTTGCTAGGGATTAATGCAGACCATAACGGAACGAAAGGCATGTAACGTCTTAAAATATAATCAGCGAATTCAGGACAATAATAGTCGTTATTTATGTACGGCATGTGCCTTTCGGATACCGACTGAAGTGATTTATCCACCTTTTCGTTCTCGCTGCTGAAAAATTTGAAATACGGAATGTCTAAATAAATAGTGCCTGTAAGTGCATCCGTACCTACGCCATTATAATATGTTGTTTCCTCTGTTGTGCCGTCATCAAAGGAGTGGGGATCCTTGGCAAAGATGTTCTCTATAGCTTTCAGAACTTGCGCGGNCTATAGCTTCCAGAACTTGCGCGGTGACGTATTCAGATTTAAGTACCAACATTAGAAGACGGAAAGTACACAGCATACCGTTCATATCGGAAGTCATTACAAGCGCAGCCATTGTTTTCATTACGAAATACTTAAGATTTTTNGGTGACGTATTCAGATTTAAGTACCAACATTAGAAGACGGAAAGTACACAGCATACCGTTCATATCGGAAGTCATTTCAAGCGTAGCCATTGTTTTCATTACGAAATACTTAAGATTTTTATTTTTTTTGGAAACTCTCTGTAATGCTCGAGAAACCATTTTCATAAAGTGACTACAGCAAGAATGAATAAATGAAATTTTTTTTACGTCAATTTTATCCACTTTGTCGTTTAAGTATTGGTACGTGAAGTCCACGTACCTCGATAAATCCATGTCGTTCCAAGCGTAAATGAAGCCCTTGATCAAGGCCCAGCTCCAATCTACGATTACACGCCCGCAAACAGGCCACCTACGCATATGTTTCTTCGTTGCAACCTTAATAACCNTAACAAACAATAAGAAATCTGCAATGTTTTTGAAGTCATGTTGACATGTCAGCATTTCGAAAATTGGAAGAATACTACCATTGATGTGAACTACGCCAGCATAATAAAATATGTTTTTCTCCCGATTCAGTACTTCGCACAGCAGCACCTGTAGAATCGAAATGAAATACCACAATATTCTCATTCCCGAAGTGTTGAAGAAATACGTCAAGTTGTTGAGAGCTCATTAAATAAACTGTAAAAGGAACGCGGAATAGATTAATATAATGTTTGTCATCTGCAGGTTGAACACGGAGCCGCAAGAGCACGTCTACTCGTCGTCTCTGTGGTAATCATTTTCGGACAACGTTTCCCAGCGCGCTTGCTTAAGAACATTTAGTGTTTTAATGCCCTGCATATTTCTACCCGACNGTGTTTTAATACCCTGCATATTTCTACCCAACAGTCTAGTGCCCGATGCTGAAAGAATTTGCTTCATTCTGAGTTGGCTAGGGGTTTCATGCTGCAAATCTTTCTTAGCCTGTTTTCTCTCAATTCCCCGAAGTTGTGTAAATGCAACGTAATCACCGCTATGATCCTCTGTCACATTGCCCATACTGTGTATATCTATGTGGATGTTTTGTTTAATTAAATTGACATCGAACCTGAAAGTTTTGCACATCCGCAGTTCATTTGAATATTTACACACAGCATACCCGACCCAATGGGTATTACCTTTCTCTTTAAAGCCCTTAAAACGTAGTACACAATATTATTCCAACTTATCACACATCCCCACCCTAATCGCTTCGCGAAGGATTTCTTTGTTTAGCACACCTACCTTGCTCCCAAGTCTAATTTTGGTTTCCGGCAACACCAACTGTCCTTCGTACGTCTTGTATTTTTTTAAGGCGTCCATTTCTGTGTTTTCGGTACACTGGCAACTTCCAGTAGTTGTAGCTTTATAAATAACATCACTTTCTTCTATATCTACGGAAACTTTGAATGATTTTCGAGTAACAGAAGACTGTGAGCGCCCACAATACCGATATACAAAAAATGAGGCATTCCCTAAAAGTCGAATAACCAGCAAAACGACAATGCATGGTACCAGTAATTTATTTTTTAAGTATTCTCGTACTTTTCTTTGCAACACCTTCTGAGACATGGCCGCAATTTTTGATTCTACTGTAAGTGNGAAACTCTCTGTAATGCTCGAGAAACCATTTTCATAAAGTGACTACAGCAAGAATGAATAAATGTAATTTTTTTTACGTCAATTTTATCCACTTTGTCGTTTAAGTATTGGTACGTGAAGTCCAGGTACCTCGATAAATCCATGTCGTTCCAAGCGTAAATGAAGCCCTTGATCAAGGCCCAGCTCCAATCTACGATTACACGCCCGCAAACAGGCCATCTACGCATATGTTTCTTCATTGCGACCTTAATAAACAATAAGAAATCTGCAATGTTTTTGAAGTCATGTTGACATGTCAGCATTTCTAAAATTGGAAGAATACTACCATTGATGTGAACTACGCCAGCATAATAAAATATGTTTTCTCCCGATTCAGTACTTCGCACAGCAGCACCTGTAGAATCGAAATGAAATACCACAATATTCTCATTCCCGAAGTGTTGAATAAATACGTCAAGTTGTTGAGAGCTCATTAAATAAACTGTAAAAGGAACGCGGAATAGTTTAATGTAATGTTTGTCATCTGCAGGTTGAACACGGAGCCGCAAGAGCACGTCTATCTCGTCGTCTTTGTGGTAATCATTTTCGGACAACATTTCCCAGCGCGCTTGCTTAAGAACATTTAGTGTTTTAATACCCTGCATATTTCTACCCAACAGTCTAGTGCCCGATGCTGAAAGAATTTGCTTCATTCTGAGTTGGCTAGGGGTTTCATGCTGCAAATCTTTCTTAGCCTGTTTTCTCTCAATTCCCCGAAGTTGTGTAAATGCAACGTAATCACCGCTATGATCCTCTGTCACATTGCCCATACTGTGTATATCTATGTGGATGTTTTGTTTAATTAAATTGACATCGAACCTGAAAGTTTTGCACATCCGCAGTTCATTTGAATATTTACACACAGCATACCCGACCCAATGGGTATTACCTTTCTCTTTAAAGCCCTTAAAACGTAGTACACAATATTATTCCAACTTATCACACATCCCCACCCTAATCTCTTCGCGAAGGATTTCTTTGTTTAGCACACCTACCTTGCTCCCGTGTCTAATTTTGGTTTCCGGCAACACCAACTGTCCTTCGTACGTCTTGTATTTTTTTAAGGCATCCGTTTCTGTGTTTTCGGTACACTGGCAACTTCCAGTAGTTGTAGCTTTATAAATAACATCACTTTCTTCTATATCTACGGAAACTTTGAATGATTTTCGAGTAACAGAAGACTGAGCGCCCACAATACCGATATACAAAAAATGAGGCATTCCCTAAACGTCGAATAACCAGCAAAACGACAATGCATGGTACCAGTAGTTTATTTTTTAAGTATTCTCGTACTTTTCTTCGCAACACCTTCTGAGACATGGCCGCAATTTTTGATTCTACTGTACGTGAAAAAGCTTTCTCTGGGTGCGGATTTATACCAACACGCGGGTGGAACGCATTCACTTCGCTACTGCGGCTCTTTTGATGTGACGTGTCTAACGTACCACAGTAAGAAGGGAAAACACTTGCTTCAGTATCCGAAGTAACTGTATTTTGATGGTTAACGTCACCGACATTGAACAAAAGGTTTTCACGCGACGGTAAGGGGGCTTCGCCCGACGATTCTGAACCAGTATCTACTTGGATGTTAAGATGATGACGGTTTCCGAACACAGACTCCTGCGTAAGAAAAGTTTAGCACACACGTTCATTACGTACGTGATATTGTTGGCCGAGCATTTAATATGCAACTCAGGTAAAATTTGTGTTGCAAATTGACGTTTGTTGGCAGAAAAACTTGCAAAGGTTTTGCCATGTTTAAAGATGACCGCCCATACTTTATCGTCTGGTATGTTTAACCGCCCTTTTTTGCCTGGCTTCTTGTGCTTCGCAACTACACTTTCAGCTTTGCATCCACGCTCATCTTTATCGGAATTGTAATCTAGCTTTTCACGCAACAGAGGGGCGAATGAATTTTGCAGACTTAAATTAAAAACCTGGTTTTCGGAAGCCAATGGCCTACTAATTACCCGGTTGGTTTGCTTACAGTTGCTTCCAGAGTTTTCAATTTTCTGTTGTTGGAGTGATGGCCGACACTCACTTGTGGAAGCACGGTACGTGGACCTATCCTTGCAGTGAGTATTTTTCTGGTAGTAAGAATGATCCAAGAGGCTTGGTACGGTACAACGAAGGTACTGCCGGTGACCTGTTGACTTTTTCTTTGTGTGGCTTAAAGTAATGCNTTGGTACGGTACAACGAAGGTACTGCCGGCGACCTGTTGACTTTTTCTTTGTGTCGCTTAAAGTAATGCTGGACATTCGCGAAGGCATGTTAGCTACCGCAGCATACGAATTTCCGCACGCTGACTGAGAGCGCTCGACAGATGGGAAAGGAAACAGCTGTTTTGTTTTTAAAATTTGGGACAGGTGATTTCTCATTACATTGCCTAAATGAATGTAAGCCTCCTTCTCCGGGTCTTTGCCATACGCTAAGGATGTAGCAATCGCGGCAGCGTACACCCCACAGTCTATCGTATTATGTTGCTCCTGGACGTAATGATAAAAANGCTCCTGGACGTTATGATAAACAATTGGTGAATTCCTAGGATACAAAAGACCAATACACGTAGTCGCAGATTTCGCCAAGTTATTTTCGTTCAAGCTGTCGTAGACGTGAACAACATTTCCATCAAAAAGTACGGTAATATAATGACCTGAATGTATGCTGTCAGAATTAAATAAAATTTGAATATGTTTCTCGGTATTAGGAGGATCTGCTGCGCATTCCATTGCAAAAACTGCGTCGACTGGCAACATAGATTTACTTGCAGTTTTGTTGAACACAGATGCAAAATCATTTATATGATCCGACAAGAGTTGATCGCTCAGTAGAATACTCGAGTACTTTTCCGAAGACATGTCGTGTAGTGGTAAATCTACAAAATTTGTTCCTTCCTTTGCAGACATCGCAAGATTGTAATTATCACCTACTTAGAATTCAAGTAAAATCGAAAAATACAAACCGTTGAAAATACGTGAGCCACAACAGATAACTGATATGGTGTTAAATTTTAATCTATCGGTATCAAAACACCAGAGATGGAATTACAATTAACGAAAGTAAAATACGTAAAGGTACATCTCACACACACAAATTACAAACCTGGAACTAGGGACTACTTACCGACTGGTACATCTGTCATCGGCCACAAGCTCTGCAGGAATGGAATAGCTCAAGGTAACTGCAGTGGAATGACTTTGGGATTCCCCGCAGACAAAGGGCCTGCAGTAAAGTAACGGTATCTGCGATCCAGAGTAACGAGCAGCAGCGTCGTCCTGTAGCGTGCGCCCAATAGGCGGGTGGGATTGGTGACAGATCTAGGAGGGGGGCACTTCAGGGGTTGTGTTACTGAGTATTTTGTCCTAACAGCATGCTTGCCAATAAACAGTGATTTGTAACGCGATACAAAATGACAGCCTCGTGATTAGGCTGTCTAAATTTATTTTATAATTTGCTGTTATTGTAGTGATAAGAACACGCAGAATTGTTTTAAGGATAATCCCACTTTTGGCTCTGCCCTAGACCGGAGTAGTAATTTTTTTTTTTTTGTTATTAACTCGACAATTTAAAACACGTGAGCGAAAGAAATTTTTGTAACTCTGTAGGATTTGATGTTATATTGTACCTACCGTTATAAACATAATGAAGAGAAACACATAATATATGCAATTCTTAACGGCGGAGTTCCCAGAGTCACAGGGGCTAACAGGCCTAAGCATAATGTTCCTGCAAATGGCTATTGGCCTATGACGTGTCTACTTTTTGTTAAGAAAATTAAGGTGCGTATTTTCTTACATTAGTAATATCAATTGCCACCACACATGGTTATGATTGTGCGCATGAACGTCCCGTGCTCAAATTTACCTGGATTTAAAAATGTCAAGGAAAGATTACGAAATGTGACCACGCCGGCAAAGTAAAACAGAGACAGCTTACAAAGTTGCAAATGCCTAGGCAAACTAAAAAAGGTGGATTTGTATGGGTATTATCATAAACCGAGCCCTTTCTCGTCTATGTGCCAAATGTAGGACATAGGTATACATGTGGTGGCATCTAGTTTCTTAATGTCTTATTGCCTCAGCTTACTGGCCAAGCAGCGGTCGGGACAGGTGAGAATACCTTATCGTATTTACGATCGGCTGCAGTGCAGTGAGGAAAAATTGTAAGTGCTTACTTGAGTGCATGAGAGTGACCTTCCCATCTCGACATTCCTAAATTATTTCCGTGTGAGTTGGTGCTGGGTTTTTTTAAAATGTTGAATTGCTCTAAAAAGTGTGACTAGTTCATGATAAAACTCAAGCAATGCCTAATATTGTATTCTCTGTGATTAGCATAATACTAATTCTGCTTTAACTTGCGATGCACATAAGCATAAAATTTGGTGGGAAATTACCATGAGAAAACAAAGTGTACACCAATAGTTCTCGATATCTTCCCATTGTAAGCCGCATATATTCAATTGTTACGGTAAATTTTAATGCATTTAAAAAGAAAAATAATTTCGTTGTGATGCAATATATTGCTTTCCCAAATTTATATAATTCACGGTTTTGAAACAATTCATCTACACTTCATTTCAAACTAAGAAATAACGTAACAATCACCGATATAACAGGGATTTCCTGGATGTAATGAAAATCTGTAACGAAAAACTTTTGTCGCATATAAGTTTCAAAATGGCAGATGATAGAAACTATTCTGTTATTAATTTTATTTATGCACACACTGAGTATGTAACCATGTATTTGGTTCAAATAAGTTTAATGGTACATGTTTGTGGCACACAAATTACAATAATATCATCGCCGCCATATTATATTCCACAGTATACTTCTCACCAAGATGTGATGGAACTTTAACATTCGAACTGCTGTCTTGGTACAGGGAGGTCGCTCTGCGCGCTCTCGCATTTGCTGCTGCTAACTTGTGAAGGTGTTATAGCTGTTTTAGCACAGTACTGCGGTGTTGTGTGCGAGTTCTCTCCTGCGTTCCAACACAGCGAGAAGAAGTTAATAATATTTTGTTAGAAGAGGACTGCTAGATCAGCAACTCCAAGCCGAGTTCTTTTTAAGAGCTCAGAAACGGTAACATCGACTAGCCAGGGCCAGTTTTAAAAGTGGTTCAAGCTTCCACCTCCACCGGCGACCAGCAGGTGGATGCTGACTCGGCGCCAGCGCCGGCTAATCTCAGCCTTCAGATTGCATTCGAGAGGAATTGGAAGCCCTGGGTTTCACTACCGTCTCCATTACGCCCAAGATCTCCTTCAGAGACAGCAAACCGCTCGACATGTTTGTGGTCGAGTTGCCCTGCAACGAGTTTTCCCGCTCCATCCACCAGCTATGTCACCTGTGCAGCCTGGTTGTGAGCTGCCTCGCGCGTACAGCCAATGGGAATACTTTATTGAAACACCAGGATCAACATAATTACTGTGTTCAAGGGCCCAGCGAACCCATTTTTCAGCCATCAGCAAACAACCAGAGGCCCAATATACTCGATATCGTGCTTAATAAAGGCCTTCAGATGACCTTAGAATTAGGAGTGCTCCACGAATTGGCTTCGGACCATAATCCTGTCCACATGTTGTTTAGCGATGTCGAAACAGACAACACGCCAATTCGCAAAGTTAAAGATTATAAGAACGTGGACTGGCCTGGATTTAGAGAATACCAGGAAGAGGAAATTAATCTCCCAGCTCATGTCAGTACCCCAGACGAATTGAACTCCGCTGTTACACGTATCACGGAACTAATTCTGAAGGGAGTTACGAAATATGTCCCGGAAAAAACCCCGCGGAATTGCGCAGATACACTGCCTGAACATATCAGGGAGCTTATCTCGCGCAAAAATAAACTGCGCAGACGCTATTCCCGGGTTCGAACTTGGCTAGACAAA
>NQII01004056.1:102946-113391 GCA_002778355.1 Clitarchus hookeri
GGTCAGTTCAAATCTCACGGGTTGGTTCCTTCGAGAGTTGGCAATCCTAGGCAGGACGATAGTGCTTGGTGCAGGCTACAGTGCGTGAGGCCACTCAGAGAATTCTGGAATATTGTGGACTGATGAGATATTGACTGTAGGAGGTGGGAATTAATGGACATGTGGTGCCGGTCTAATTGTAAATATTACAGTTGCCAAATACGGGCACTTAATTTGTAAAGCAGTAGGTTTTTTAATACTGTATATTGGGGCTGATTTATAATTGTTTAATTGTGCAGATTTATTTGAAGCGATTATAAAGTTCATTGATTGAAGTAATTTATTGTGAACAGCCAGTAATATTAATTTATTGTCAGATGTTGAGTCAAGAGACTTATGATTGTAAATAAAATTAGGAAATTGTAAGTAACNATTAATTTATTGTCAGATGTTGAGTCAAGAGACTTATGATTGTAAATAAAATTAGGAAATTGTAAGTAACTTTTTTATTTTAAATTAATACCACAATCCTTTAACGAACTTGGTTATAGCTCACTGATTTTCTGAGATAGAACATTTTATTAATAATTTTGGTATACGACAATTATACAAGAATAAGTATATCTATCTGCTGTAGGGAAGCTATAAATTTATTGTTTGCTTAAGGCCCCCGTCTGCCTGGAACTTTTTTCCACGTTTAGGCCGAGAAGCGCGGGAGCGATAAGGGCGACACTGCGACGCGCATCAAGTACGCCATCGCCGCTAAGCGCAAGGCTCTGAACTGGCGTGCAGTGTTCTCGTCGTGCTGCGTGTACCTATGGGACTTTCAGCGGTGACCATATAATTTTATTAGTGGAAAGTCTTTAGGAAGGTTCAGTGCAGGCCCCTAAAGTAGTTTTGTATGTATCTGATGCGTGCATTTTGAGCTACAGCGCCTTGGAAAAACAGCCCTCGTCTGAAGTGTGTGTTCTTTTCGTAGATAAGCACATTGGACGCACGCTTAATAATTTCATTGANAAAAACAGCCCTCGTCTGAAGTGTGTGTTCTTTTCGTAGATAAGCACATTGGACGCACGCTTAATAATTTCATTGAAAAACGTGAATTTGGAACACTCTGCAACACAGTTCAAGCGCCAGGTAGACGGGCGCCTTAAAAGTAATTTGTCCAGGTGCGAAAATTTTGTTAAACCTCCGTCAATGTGCAGTTTCCGTGTGCTGGAGAAGGAATGTTTGGAAGGGGAGGTGGTCGTAGAAACCGTTACTCCCTACCTGCTTGTTTACCGGCCAGCCTGCGCTCCGCGTTATATTGTGTGGCCGTAATCCCTTCCTGGAACAGGAATATGCTATTATGAGATCCTAACCACATCCAACTATAACACAGAAGGAGGGTGGCACAGTGGGAAAGAAAGTGAGATGAGTAATCTGAGTAACGGAATTCGCATCACTCTTTGTGTAATAAAAAAAAATATGTGAAAAATTCACAAATTCTGACAGCATGTAATAAAGAGAGTATGAAGGTTTTGGGGAACAGACAAATATTACCATACTATAAAAAAGGAATAATGAATATTGTACATTTTAACTAAATAATTAAGGGAAACACACGAGCGGAAAAGTAACACAACAATTTATTATAATAATATTTACCCTTTACAGCAAACACAAATTACATTATAAACAGAAGGTAACAAATGTACACAATTGATGCAGCATATTTTGTGGGAATAGACGTTTCAGAATTTCCTTAAAGAATATAAATACATATTAAATACTGACAAAATTAAGATATTTCCACTTAGGCTATCAAAAAAAACCAACGAAATTTTTTTCAATATAAGGTCAATAAGGAAGGCGCAAAGAGAAGTATGGCGATAAAGTATTAAAAAGTACAATCACATTTGAAATACACATTTTCGTCCAACTTTTCACAAACAGTGTAAAATAAACTATTCTTGGTTTTATAAATTTGGAACAAGTGTTAAATATGCTACAAAGATTTTAAAATAGCATGCAATATAATTAAAGACGGCAGTATCACAGTAAATATCAATTACCGTAGAAAATAGTTAAATATTCTTAAAATATGCAAAAGGCACAAACCAGGCTTCAAGAAAAAACCACTTACACAGCGAATAACTGTTGCTGTTTCCATCTTCAGAAAATACTTTCGAACGTAGTACAAATTATGGAATATATGCGATATTGTGGAAGGTTTCCGCTTTATTTTGGTGTTGGTGTGATGTGTGCACTATCACTGGTTCGAGCTCAGATGTGGTTTCAATTTCATTAACGTATTGAAAAATTGAGTATATTTTGTTGCAGAGTAGTTTTTTATTTTTCTTGCAAGAATTGTTTATTTGGTAGTTGTATTAAAGGGTAGACTATATTCTTGCAGGAAGCGCTTTCATTTTTAGTGTAGCATTACCGTGAGTACTGTAAAAAAAATCATGAACTTTGCTGTTTCGTCACTCGCCAGGCTGCATTTCTTGGCACCCTAATTTTGCGCGCATGTATTTGCATTTCGGTGTCCGGAAAAACTTTCGACCGCAGTGCAAATTGTGGCATATGTGCGATGTTGTGGAAGGTTTCCGCTTTATTTTGGTGTTGGTGTCATGTTTGTACTATCCCTGGTTCGAGGTCAGGTGTGGTTTCAATTTCATTAACTTATTGTCAGTATGCGTACATTTTGTTGCAGTGCCGTTAACTTCATTACTTTCCAAGCAATTAAAAAATATTATTTGTCCACTGTGGGGATCTGCAGCAAATTTATTTTATTTAAATAATATATTTATTACTTTTTAATCCAAATTTGGCGGATGTTTTCATTTCGGTTAGTATATCTTTTACCCATCATGTTTTTTCTGTTTTGCTGTTGCAGTCCACTTTCTTTACCACGGCAGTGTTGCCAACCGTAGCATAATTATGCTACATGTAGCACAATTTCAGGTGTCTGTAGCATGTTGCATATCAAGGCAATTATGCTACGCAAAAGTAGCATCATTTTTGGATTTCGGCAAATAAATTATTGTTGATGAAATGCAAGTGCAAGAAGTTAACTATGAATGTAAGTAATCAGATTGTACAAATTGCTCTTGGACTGTTTCGACGGGACTCAAGCTGCCATCTCGTGACTAGAATCAGAACCATTGAATCATCGCGGCACAGGCAACAGAATAAACAAAGTGGTGTATTCTGTGGTCGCGGCGTGATGGCATCGTGCATCATCATCTATCAACATTTCGTGACGAAATTTTATACTTCCAAGGAATGGTATTTGTTTGTGTACATTACGAGTGAATTGTTTTTTTTTTTTTCGATCTCGAGATCTGGGAATAAGGTACATTCTACTACTTAAAACAATATTAATATGTTATAAAAGCTAGAGGCCTTACATCGTGCCACTGTGGTCGATGTTGTTAGGGCCTATTCACAATGCGCAGTCGGCAGTCGGCGGTCAGAGATGAGTTGCTTAGTCAAAATACACATATTCACAACGTGCAGTCGGCAGTCGGAGGTTCATCTTCATCTGCTCGACCGCCGACTGCCGAAAATTTCCAACCAATCAGATGCCGTGCTCGCGATCACATGATGTAAACAAATATTTTTTGCAGGACTGTTTATTATTTGTATTTTGATAGCGTGCGTGTTGACTTTAGTAGATATTAAATGTAATAATGAAAGGTGATAAATCAGCGAAAGTACTGATACAGCAGATGCCAACACAAATATACCATCATTGTCCATTATTTACCTGTACAAACAGATAGTCTCAAGTTGTGTTAAGTACCGGTACATAACCCTAAAATATTTAATTAACATTATGTTTGGTAATTTACAAAATTTAGCTTAAAATTCAGTTGTTACTTTCCAGTTGGGTTTGGTGTATGGATATTATGGGGCTAGAAGATCGTTTTCCCAGTGTTTCTTTATTCCAAAACTAAACTAGCAATGTTTACAAACAATACTTCAAAATCATGGACTGCACATTGTGAATTGCATCCGACTGCCCTAATGGCCTATTCACAATGCGCAGTCGGCAGTCAGAGATGAGTTGCTTAGTTAAAATACACATATTCACAACGTGCAGTCGGCAGTCGGGCAGTCAGCAGTCGGGCAGTCGGAGATGGTTCATCTTCATCTTCGACTGCTCGACTGCCGACTGCCGAAAATTTCCAACCAATCAGATGCCGTGCTCGCGATCACATGATGTAAACAAATATTTTTTGCAGGACTGTTTATTATTTGTATTTTGATAGCGTGCGTGTTGACTTTAGTAGATATTAAATGTAATAATGAAAGGTGATAAATCAGCGAAAGTACTGATACATCAGATGCCAACACAAATATACCATCATTGTCCATTATTTACCTGTACAAACAGATAGTCTCAAGTTGTGTTAAGTACCGGTACATAACCCTAAAATATTTAATTAACATTATGTTTGGTAATTTACAAAATTTAGCTTAAAATTCAGTTTTTACTTTCCAGTTGGGTTTGGTGTATGGATATTATGGGGCTAGAAGATCGTTTTCCCAGTGTTTCTTTATTCCAAAACTAAACTAGCAATGTTTACAAACAATACTTCAAAATCATGGACTGCACATTGTGAATTGCATTCGACTGCCGAACGCCGACTGCCGACTGCGCATTGTGAATAGGCCCTAAGGGTTTATTCACAATGCGCAGTCATACATTGGTTAAGTGATAAAGAATAAACGGTAAGCAATATAAACAACATCTTTGTCGATTCTTACTCTCATTGTCATTTAAAAAGAACTGCCAAAACAAATAATTGTAATAGTGACAGATTGATAAATTAATCTTTTAATGCTATTATTATTTAAAATTTATTCTGTTTTAATTTCAGTAACTACAATGGAACTCACTAGTGATGAAGACAGTGACAGTAGGGAATCTTCTGCACCAGCAAAGAAAGTGAAACTGAGTAGTAATGTTAGTCAGAAAGACAAATATCGAGAACAACACTATCGTCCAGATTGGGGGAAAAATCCTGCATTCAAACTTTGGCTTAGACCAGTGCCTAATGATAGTTTACGGGCCCAGTGCATAAAGTGCAATACTACTTTCAAAGCAAAGTTAAGTTTAATTCAGTCCCATCATGATGGAAAAAAACATGCCAAAATAATTGAAAGTGCACCTTCAAGTAGTCAGAGAACACTACAAACTTTTGTGACAAAAAGTCAATCCCCTTGAGAAGAAAAGGTGAAGGCAGGGGAAATTAAGCTATCAGCATTCGTGACTCCCCATCACCTTTCATTTATATGTATGGACCATCTGACAGATTTGATTAAGCAGGTATGTCCTGATTCATCTATCGCTCAAGGTTTAAGTCTGAAAAGGACGAAAACTAAGCAAATTGTTAAAAACGTGATAGGTGCAGATGCAAAAGATAATTTAACAGAAAAGATAAGGAATGCTCCCTTTTCAATTTTATTGGACGAGTCTACTGATATATCATCTGTTAAGACCTTATGTATTTTGGTGCGGTTTTATGATGTGGAATTGGGTGAAATCGTAACAAGGTTTTGGGAGCTTGTGCAAGTGTTTGGAAATGCAGATCCTGATGGTGCACATGAAGGAGCTACTGGGGCTCGACTTTTTGAACTAACCATGAACACCTTCAACAAGAGAAATGTTCCGCCCACAAACATAATAGGTTTAGGTTCAGATGGGGCATCTGTAATAATGGGGAAACATAATTCTGTGGCAAGTAGATTTCAGACCCTATGCCCTGGAATAATTTTAGTGAAGTGCATTTGCCACTCACTTCACCTGTGTGCTAGTGAAGCTTGAAAGGTGCTCCCACGCATGTGTGAAGACTTGGTGAGGGAAGTGTACAATTTTTTGAATTGCAGAGCAAAAAGACTCTCTCAGCTGGCTGAATTTCAGGTTTTCTTGAAACTCGATGTCCACAAGATTCTGCACCCTTCCCAGACACGATGGCTGTCCTTGACTGCAGTAGTTCATCGTTTCCTGGAGCAGTGGGATGCTCTTCGTCTCTTCTTTGATTCCAAGTGGCTTGAAGAAAAGCTTGTAGTAGCAGAGCACATACACTATGCTCTGAACGATTCTTTTCTTGGCGTGGGTTTTGCCTAAGATTTCTTCTTTTCAATCTGAAAAGGTAGTCATTACCACTCTTCATGAGAAGATGTGCAATCTGTACAAGGAACTGTTGTCTTCATACATGGTAAACAGTTATGTATCACAAACTGACCTACAGGACATCAATCTTGACGATGAAAAAATGATTGTTCCTCTCTCTCAGCTGTATCTTGGCATTGGTGTCATGCGCCACTTTTCCTGTCCAGAAATTCAAACTCAGCGAGAAAAAGTTGAAGATTTTCATAAACGATGCAGGTCATTCTAAATAAAAGTATGCCAAGGGATAAGTCTTTGTTATAGGTTCAATGACAAACTTTTAGGAATTATAGTGCCTCTTCTTGCTCCTAACAAAGCAGTCTCTTGTCAAGAGCGTGACAGGATGCCATCTTTGTTACCACTTATTGATATATTACCACGTCTGGTTCCTCAGGATATTGCACACATGCAATATTTGGACAATGAGTGGCGACGTCTACCTGCGATGAAACTGGAGTTGCCAGATCACATACTGAAAACTACACAGGTGGATAAATTCTGGCACAAGGTAACTATAGTAATAATTGCATTAAAACTAAATTTTAAATAACTCCTGAAAGTTAATACATTCGCTTTTCATTTCTTTTCCAGCTCAGTGTGCTCAAGGATGACCACGGAAATGGTGTATTCAAGGCACTCCCACGTTTTGCACTTTCTGTGTTGTCTATACCCCACGCCAACGCAGATGCAGAGCGAATTTTCTCACAGGTTAATGACATTAAAACCTTAAAGAGAAACCGCATCATCACTTCGACAATAAATGGAACCCTTTTAGCAAGGGAGGCAGTGAAGAATTCGGGATGTTGTACGGGCTTCACTCCAACCAAAAAATTGATTGGACGTATGACGAAGGCATCATTATATCCAGCTGCTAGTACTTCAATTTCACAAATTTCTACTTACAATAGTGATTC
This sequence comes from Clitarchus hookeri, assembly GCA_002778355.1. Taxonomy (NCBI): domain Eukaryota; kingdom Metazoa; phylum Arthropoda; class Insecta; order Phasmatodea; family Phasmatidae; genus Clitarchus; species Clitarchus hookeri. Next base: position 110,000 of record NQII01004056.1, read on the forward strand.
AGAGGACGAGGATTTGCTATAATATTACATAACTGTTAAAAAAAAAATTAAGTTATTATTCATTGTCTGTACGATAGTTTTGGAATTGACGTAAATCATATTGCAAATTATATTTTTAGTGCAACATATAATCTGTGTTATTACTGCTATTTTTAAATACATGCATTTTGTCATAACGTTATTGTGAAAGCAATGCTTTTTTACATAAATGTATATACTTTTAAGTAATTTTTCTAACGTAGCATATTTTTCTCCAAAATAGCATAATTTTCATAGAGTTGTAGCACAGTTACGTATGGCCAGGTTGGCAACACTGGACCACGGTGTAGTTTTTGAGTTGAAGCAAGGTGAAGAGAGAGGTCACGACTCATCAATGCTAACAGGACATAATTAACCTCGCCAAATCTTTGTATTCACTAATTAGGCGAGGGGAAATGAAACCCTGCAACGTCGCGGAAAGAGTGGCAGAAATGTTGAAACTCTCCAGATCTACAGTGCTAAGGTATGTTAAAATATCTGTTGTATTAACCATTGCGTTTGCAAGTTGTGTGTGTTAAGGTCAATTATGTTGGCCTACGAAATGTGTTTACAAGAACATAAAGAAAATTGTTTAATAACTTGATAACGTTGTCTACGGGTCTTTTTGCCATTTTATTTCGGTAATTATTAAGTTTATGAGGTTTTCTGTAAAGATAAAAATAATTAATGGAGAATCTTATATTTCCACTCTGCTAATAATGCAGAACACGAATATACGAGGGGCATTAAAGTCCGACTAATTTCGTAATATGTGCCCACCTAACCTAACAGAACAGAACCTAACCCCACGATGGGTGAATCACTATTTTACATTTTTTAACTAACCTAGGATTGTTGGGTTTTACACTAACCTAGGATTGTAGGGTTATATAGACTCAAATGTGAGTATGAATCACCTAACCAAAAGGTGGTATTACAATGTGTAATTAAAAATAAAAATTACTTTGTGTTGGAATTTGTGTACCCCTGCGAGGGATTCTTCATAAACAACCCAATATATACACTGGAAATTTACTATAAAAACAACTGACAATGGTAAGGTAAATTGCCTCTATAGTGAGTATGTTATAGCCAATTAATTTTATAAAGGTTATGGAGATATGGTGCATTTTAAGATTCCGAAGAAACTGCTAGTTTTGTATTTAGAAGTTACATTGCGGCATTAATTGCCATTGTTATAAATCACTAAATAGATTACAGTCGATATAACTAGAACTTCCCCTACTATTAAACATATCTGTATCACTTCACGAAACACGAGAGGACATCGTAATCAATGAAATCGCAGTCATAATCTTTTAAGAAAACAATTGTGAATTAATGCATTTCCCATACACCGCTGTTCTACAGCCATTGTCTTTTAGTTATTGTAGATTATCAGTGTCATATTTTTCCCTTTCAGTGCTGTTAAGCCAACCTAATTTGCATAATTTAAAAAGGACCATAATTCAGTTTCTGGGTCAACTACAGTTACTGATATCAAAAACATTCAAGGGTTTGGTTATAAATGATGTGTGGCAATGTGATGTGCTCTGCCCTGTGTTAGTTTAGGTTAGTTTAATAGGTGCCAGGCATTGGTTACTCCAGTTGAAGCCCCTCTCAACTGTATTTTCCAATACCTGATGTACGGTATCGCTAACAACATGTTTCTTCAAAAGATGCTACATTCTTTTAACGTCCATTCATAGTGATATCCGACCTGTGTATGGACCATGATACATTGTGATAATTGTAGTCTTAGTAACATTCTCATAAATATTTATGGAATTCATGTCATTCCCTCATATGTCGCTTATTGTTTTGGCTTTCTGACATGATACTGAAACGTGCTTTTAAAATGTTTCTTTTAGTAGACATGGGTCACATATATTTGTTCCAGTATCTGGAAATTCATTATTAATGTTTCAGATATTACAAGACAAATATTGGTGAGGCAGCCACCCCTTGTAAGAAGAGGAAGAAAACACCGCAGGAGCTAATCTCCATTGAGACCATCGATGATTTCACTGTTGGGGCAATTCGCAGTATCATTTACAGGATGTACAGAGAAGGTACAATATTTTTAATGTAATTATTCTGTAATGGTATGGAGTAAAACAGATGAAGTTTTTTANTTCGATGATTTCACTGACTGTTGAGGCAATTCTAAGGATAATTTACAGGATGTACAGAGAAGGTACAATATGTTAAATGTAATTATTATGTTATGGTATAGAGTAAAACAGATGAAGTTTTATAAAGTGTACTGTTAAGGAAATGGGTGTTGTGTTGTAAATAACCAAGGACGAGAAAAGTTGGTGATAAATGTCTATGAATGGGTAGGGAGTCTATTCTAACTTTTCGTTCCGATGAAAAAAGTAGTATCCCATCCGACTAGTTGGTTAGTATGTATTCTAAGCTTAAAACAAAAGTAGTTTGACGTCACGAGTCGGTAAGGATACGTAGGAAAAGTACCAATTGGCCATGAACTGTTGGAAGGGTATAATTTTGTCGGTTTATTGCAAACTGTAAATAATAAATATTATTATTATTTGCAATTTGGTTCTAAATACAATGTTTGTACACATGCCTGCGATTCCGATATAAATATTCTTAGTTATATTTTTCTTGTAGGTTGCCGAACACGCGAGCAGACAACAAGGCTTGGGTAGTGTAGGGGCATGTAGTCAATATAGCCGAAGATATCTGAATGTGCTTGCCTTCGAAACGACTGAATACTCAGAATACCATTTTCATAACAACACTATTTTCATTGGCTACGAGACAGTCGCAAACACACACAAAACGGTGCTAAGACAAGTTGAGCTGTTAAGATGATCTATGTTGTGTGGTATCAGGTCTGTCGTATTATTTCTTACATGATCTTACAGGACATCACATCACCCTCGCTACACTTTTAAAGGAAATTCAAGAAAGCGACCTCGATTTCCATGGCAAGAGGACACAGTTGTACCATCTTATGGATAACATCGGCTTCGTGTGGAGAAATGTTGACGGAAGAAAGGCGATGCTTGAAGATGGCAACATCAAGATCCAGAGGGGTTTCTTTTTGAGGAGGTATATGGAAGAAAAGGCAAAGGGCACCAACTTTATTTTTTTCGACGAAACATGGATTTTNTGAGGAGGTATATGGAAGAAAAGGCAAAGGGCACCAACTTTATTTTTTTCGACGAAACATGGATTTTTGCTAAAGTCATGCTGTGCTGTACAGTGTATGTTTTGGAACCACTTCACATTTTTTTGATAATTATATACTAATTTGTAATTATGCCTTCAGGCACCGTACCGAAGACCTGGCAGGATGATACGGTCCACACCGCAAAGAGGCGGTGTGTGGGTGAAGGTAAACGTTT
>NQII01004056.1:113594-204775 GCA_002778355.1 Clitarchus hookeri
TGCTAGTCAACACAGGTATCAGGAAAACAGTTACATGTAATATGATAAAAAGTTTAAGAATGTCTAGCACAGTAGTTATAGACATTCTTATCACGTTCGCATTATAGAAGTCTCCAATCATACATTTGGTATCCAATAAATACTATCAACAACCAACTATTTAAAAGTTTATGTTTTGGAAAGAATTGTGCTTAATTCAAACATTCTATACAACAGAGATACTGTTGGCANCTTACTTTTCATTTGCGCCGATTAACATTGTGTTTTGTGATACATGTAACTACTAGGTATGTGATCGACGAAATGAACCATTATGTGCTACGTCTCCCTCCCTACCATTGCCACTACAATGCCATTGAGCTTGTGTGGGCCCAGGCAAAGANTGTGCTACGTCTCCCTCCCTACCATTGCCACTACAATGCCATTGAGCTTGTGTGGGCCCAGGCAAAGAAGCACTAAGAGCCACATGGGGAGGGGGAGGAAGTTTGATAATGTAGCTATAGAGACCATTTGGAAAGAGTCCCTTGACGTGGTCACCCCGGAGAGGTATTTTTGTCTTTTTTTTCCCCAGCCTGAATTTCATGTGTTTTACCGAGCAGTTGTGAGGTCCCTATGTGTTATCTTGAGAGTTACAGTTATTTCAGGATAGTATGATACCATACTTTCTACTCCTGGAAGCTGGCTCGTGTAGAGTGTAGTACAGTAGCATAGTTCTCCTCACCATCATATCCTGGTCCAACTCTTCATCCCCATCAGTAGTATATACTGTATGTGCTGTTGTGTAATAACCATTGTCTAGTCTTTTCCAATAACCTCTGTTCTGACTTTCTACTTAACCTGTAACTATTAAATCTACTTATCCTGTGCACTAACTCATACTATTTACTAACTTACGCATGCTTTTGGATATCTTTGTTGTGAACTGTTTGTTTTTCTGTGTTATTTTCTGGACTGTTCTGTTGTCTCATAAACACACTTGACAAGCTCCGTATTAACTCTCTTTGATGCTTAAACATTACACTTTCTGCATTTCCTTTGCTATGGTTTAGTACTGAAACAGTATTTCTGACATGAATAATATTGTGTTCAGATGGTCAAAATGTGTGGATCACGTGGAGAAGATAATTGCAGAGGCCTGGCAAAGTGAGGTCCATCAAGACATTGAAGAAATGGCACCTTTCATTATTCCCCTGGACTCGGATTTGGACACAACAGATGAAGAAGATGCTGGAGGTGATGACTCAGACTTTTAGCAGTGCCACTGGGTGAGGTACCTGGGTGTTCTACATGGTAAGTCCGATGGTAAGTTGGGTACGCCCAGCAGGCACTGCATCCTGTATCCTTTTTTTGCAAAATCTTTTTGTGTAGTGTTAAATTGTAGGGTAATGTTGTTGAGCATTGATTTATAGCATTATTTATAAAGTAGCAGTCTACATCAGGGAGCAGCTATTGAAGCATGTCATTTTTTTGAATAATTGGTTTCTAATTTTTGGAGTGGAGATGGATGTATTCATTTTTTTTTATATAGTTGCTGCTGTGTTGAGTTGTTTATGTCCTTTTTTTGATTTGATCTATGTCAATTCTGTAGCGAAAGGAATCGGTGCAATCCATAAGTTCTTACCGGTACTGCTAACTAACAAAAAAATAAATAAACAGTATTTATAAGTACTGCAGCTTATGCCTTTAGGATGTTTTAACTTAATGCAAACTTGAGATGTTAGGATACACCATTGTTAGTGCAGTCAAGTTAGCTCAAAAAATAGATCGTGGAATAGGCCTACCATGGAAACCACGTTAAAAAAAACACGCCAAGTACACTACCTCACAGGTGGCGTGGAAACGTGTGCATATTATGAAGAACATAACTTTTTTAACATTTTGAATCGTTGTATCTCAGAAATGATGACTCTTAGGAAAAAAAGGTGCAAGTACAATTTGTTCAGATAATTGCATGACCTATTTTTATGATACAACTTACCGTATGGCTGAAAAATGCAAAAAAAACCATATTTGCGATTTTTGACCTTGAATCAATTTTTAGTTCTATGTGATTTTTTGTAACCTTGGATGTCGATTTCGACCGGGCTATGTCAGCTTCTTTAATTATTGTAAACAACAGTTCTCTCTAATATTTTGTTTACTGGAGCCACATTTTTTAGTTGTGTTTAATTTGTTATTGTCATTTCTTTACAAAATCTGTGGCACACTTATTTTGTTCCTCCTTTAAGCATTTGCTTAGCAACATGTTTCAATTTAATTGTTTGAGTATTAGACATTAGTGAAACCAATGTCTTTTCGTATTAGTTTTTAGTTATATTTTAAGATAGCAACAGAGGTTACCAGCATGAAATACGGGCCCGGAGCCCAACTAAAACATAAACACAGCAGCCTACCACTGGCTCAATTATTTGAACAAAGTCTGTCGGGTTGCATTTTTGTTGCAAACCCACTATAAGAGTTATGGGAACTTCGGTTCCTGACCTCGTGACAGCACGGCCATCCGGGGGCTTATGAGAGATTGGCGGTGCCATGTTTATGTTGTTGGATGGACTCTTTGAATGTGCCACATCTATAATATGTAAAAGTGAAAGTTTTACTCCCCCACCCAATCCCCCAGTCAAAATCAAACCTGCACACACACACACACACACACACACACTCTCTCACTGACGAAACATCAAATTTTTAATACTCACATTTTGGGTTTATATAATAAAATGTTTTTTGCTTGCATCGCATATTCTTTTGCGTGCAATTCTCAAGATTTAAAACTTTACGCTTGTGGAATATCCATTAATAATATATACATTACTTTTATAATGGGTACGTGCATGTACAAACACATGTACTCACACACAGTGGAATGTAAACACTATCATGTAAACATTGCCATGTGACTGTCACATGATAATGTTTGTTTACCTATGGCGAAATGATACGAAATGGGCTTGAAAGTAGATCTTTAGCAGGGCTTCAAGAAAGTCTCTTCCAGTCGTGAACAGACTATATTAAACTTATATTACATGTGTGCTATATTCTTGCAGGTGTTCCTGAGTTGCCCTTGTGAGGTTGTCGAGAAACCTGCTCGTGTCAGCATCATCTTAAGAGATGTTCTTACCACCCATGCTCTTACCACCCTTACCACCATGTACTCACCATGTACTGTTTTCCTGGCAATTTCAGGTCTCTATGCTGAGCTAAATATGTAGTTGTGCTACGTTTGGTCACTTCAGTGATGGCAACTCTGAGTAATACTGTGACTCAGACTGTATAATGCAATTAAGTTTGATCTTGAGATATGTATTAACACTGTTTGATGCACAGATTCGTACGTTTGGTACAAATGGTGCCTTGTATTGTCCACAAACTGGCTTCTGTTGTTGGTAAGTAGCAAGCAATAAACTCCCAGTTCACTACTTTGTCGACTGTAGTGGTTAGCAAGCTGCTCACAGTGTGTGACTTTATCCTGCTTAGGAACATTTTGATGAGCTCAATAAAGAAACATTTTTGTAGTGATGTCCTGTGTAGGGTCCCCTCATATCCAATGTAATTGTGTAAAATGGTACAGAGAGATTACATGGATTTTACTGGCCTTGCACTAAAAATAACGGAGATAAGTGCTAGCAGGTGAACAACTTTTGCATGCCTCTGCACACAGTGATACCACCAAGCCACCAGCCAATAACGCAAATGACCTGTTTCGGCTAAATTCAAAACAATAAAAAGATGTTTTATTCTACAGTTACAATTAAATTATTCAGTCAGTAATGTAGGAACTTACATACATTATAATTTATACTGAGACCGACTGTTAGAAATAAACACTGAATTTTATAAGCTATTCGGTTTTAGGCACTTTGTGACATGAAATGTAAAAACAATTGTTGCCTCTAAATGCAATAATTGTGATAAAAATACCGAATAGCATAAGCGTTCACAAAGGGGGTGCAGCTGCACCCCCTTGCAAAAAGTGTTAGGAAAATAAAAAGTAATCTTGTAATTTTCTTATACTGACTGAACAGTCTGCACGTTTGAAATGAACCACTAAATTAAAAATAAGTTACGAATATATTTAAATATATTCTTAAATTGTAATTTTAACATCATAAATAATGATCATCATATTGCTGTTGGTACCCCCGCCACCCCCCCCCCNAACATTACTGAACTCTGTGCCCATATATGCCGACTGGAGTACGCCCAGCAAAGATGGCAACAAATCAAGGAAAGTAGTTTCTCACCGTATATATATATATTTATTTATTTATTAAGGATATAAAACAGGCTGATAAAAAAAATTTAACAGGGTTTTCATAAGTTGCCACCAGGTTGTCTCCAGATTTAGGTGGTCTGATATTTTAGGAGTTTTTGACAGGGCAGCACAATACTTAGTAGAACATGAGGGGTAGTATAGGACCTTTAGGCCCGACCACAGTGTTGTGAAGTATTACTGAGAAATCCGTAAGATGGTGGCGATGATCGTGATGCCGCGACACATTATGTCGACCATTTGCTCGATAAGTGTGTAGGCTCCCATAAATGCAAATTACAGTAGAATTTTTATGGTTCATTCTACATGCCCACGGATAGTAGAATCAATAATGGTACTGGTGGCATTGCTGGGAGTAGGTCCAGTCCCTATTAAGTGACTCTGGTACATAAATAAAAATGTTTCTTCGCATATTTATTGCACGATGAACATACAGAATTCCCCTATAAATGCACCATGTATATGGTTTCAATTGTTAGGCCTGCTGATGGCCAATAATGTAAAATAAGTCACTTGGCCAAAATCTCAAATGTAGACCCAACACGATTCAAATACAAAAAATAAATAGTACAATAAAATACTCAGCAAAACATCCCAGTGCACAAGGACACACCTTAATGAAAAACAGCTGCTGATCTAGCAAAGACAATACAGTAAATATGTATATTGCAAGTCACATTACGACATACATATAAAGGAGGTAATATTTATAACTTGCGGGCAAATGCACATTACATGAAACTGGATGGAAAACCACTAAACACAGATTGCCAAAACTATTAACACCACTTTACAATTATCAATTACAATTTTAAGTCACAAAACTTTGAATTTATGTTAAATTATTTTAATGCTTTAAAATGTAAAGCATTTTTTTACTCGTCGTTTCCACAGAACTGCGAAACAATCTATTTTGAGAAGTGTTAGTGTACTGTGTTCTATTAAACAAAATTATTTACAAACTTAATAAACCTATAAAAAAAACTGCCTTTATACTAACCACTGTAGGTAATAAAATTTATCAAAAATATAATAACTAATGCCAACATTTGGAATAATTATTCGTCTAACAATTACAGAAGTCAGATGACTACTATAATTATTGACTAAAAGGTAATGTAAATGTTTGTAGTAAAAGTGGAACATACTGCCCATTTCACATATTTTCAAGAAAAAGTGGAAATAAGCTTATCTCTGCATATGGCACTGGGGTATTTTCAGATTCCAAAGTTCCAATAGAGAGCAAAATGATATTTAAGTGCTATCTCTTAAGTTAATAATAGGCCTACTCTATTTCCGAGTGCATCATCTTACTGGTTTCTGCATGCACACACAATTATACTTTACAGCTGCCCTCTGGTACCAAGGAAATTAGTCAACCTCATGCCGACGCCATTTTGGGAAACTTTTCCGATTTCTGGAATGGTAACCATTCCGAACGAAAACTTTTCTGCCCCCACTCCCCTCTGTTACCATAAAGTCACCTGGTTCGTTTGTTTTCCGCATAACTTTGTTGTGGTTTTCCATGGTACATTCTCGTTGCAGCCTTTGCATTCGCGCATGGAGTCGTCCAAAATCATAATGGGCTGCATGAAGGTATCTAACAGACTGTGAATTAGTATTGCGTATGCACTATGTTACTTTGGCAGTACAGTGCTGGCTACTACTTCAAAAACTTCGATCCCTGACATGGCGTAGATCGTACTGTTTCACTACGTGTATTTCCTGTGTAGCGAATGCCATTAGTCTCCTGCAGCGACTGTGTCTCCAGTACTGTGTGACTGCATGCTTGCAATGAAAGAAACGTACTGGTGTACCAGCACTGAAATGCTGTTAGGAAGGTTGCCCAACTCATTCCATAGTGATTTATGCCACTGCTGTCTCAAAACTCTGGTCAACTGTCCCCTGATGCAGTTGGACTATTCATGCTCGCACACCCCATACTGGTGTAGTCTGCTTGTGCAATCGTCCAGGAAGGACTGTCGGTAAACCTGCGAATGTGCATAACAATTGAAAACAGGTTGGAAAATTTTAATCTAGTTGGTTGGTGTTGTTCGGGTTCTGTACTGATGCCCTCTTATGTGCTGGGTCAGATTGGTACTGGTATGATGTGGACAGCACTAGTGGTAATGATGCACAGACTTTGTAAAGCTGACTGTGTTGCAATATGTTGAGCACGATGTGTCAAACATGTCTGGCATTGTTACAATATTTCATATACATCATCCATATATATACCAGTACTGCTGGTTGTAATGTCCACATAGCTGGCATTCCAGCATGTCTGTCCCGATGCAATAGCTCACAGGCTGTTGGCAATGAGTTTGTGGCAGTGGATTACCACTGAGTAAATCGGGAAAAAAGCTCATTGCTCCGGACAGACTGTCAACACAATACACACAGGTGGAATGTCACTCGAAAATGCACATGCCCAACGGCAATGTAACACACGAGGGTTTATATGGCTGTTGGCATTGTACACATGTGATTACTGTATGTCCCTTTCCATAACACCGTAAAAATACTGGCATAAATGTACTGGATGTGTTGTGTCCTTGTTCTTCTGTGGTTGTCTGGAATTGACACTGACATAGTTTCCAAAGAAGGGGATTTACAAAGCCAGTGCTTTTGACTGGGTGTATGCAGGTCCATCACAGGACGACTGGTATGTCTGCGGACATCTATAACACTAGGGCACTGCATGCATTTGGCGCGACTGATACTGTCAATTAAGGTATGTAACTGTCAATCGCCATTTGTGTGCGTACATTGACACTTTTCAGAGTACTATATTGTGAATAGGTTGAGGTGGTGGCGAGGTTACCAGGGCTGGTTTGATGTTGGATTTTGCCCGGCACCATAGCTTAAGTCAATTTCGCTAATAATGGGGTAGTTCGGTCGACGGCCCAGGGACCCTGGTGCAATCTCTGTCAGATAGTTGCTTGGTTGTCACATACTTACAGTTACACTATTTACCTATAATTGCGAGACTGTTTGCCGTCTCGTACGCCTGAACTATTTGAATGGAAACACTGGTGATGTTAATAAGGTTGCCCTACAATGACTTAACACTATTTCACTTGTCGAGTTGTTTATTCATTGTCCTTGTTACAAATGAATAATGCATGATTGAGATACCAAAAATGGCCTCAGCCCTTACATGGCGAAAACAATTGGTTTTATGTTGAAGACGCGATTGCGTTAAAAACTCTCCGACAAGAGTGCAGTGGCTCTCCCCTCGGTACATTAAAATAGAATACAAAGGTTCCGGTAATTAAGATTATACTATTGCAGTTACGATCATTACAGCTTACATGTCGGTACTGAGTGCCTCGCGCAGCGAGAGACTTACACCACCGGTCTGGTTCGGTTACCGAGATGAACTGGGGCGAGAATGGAGTCTGCATCTGCCACAAGTGGCGCGAAGCCGAAGTCAAGCGGTGAACAGAAGTAACACAACATGACATAACACATATAACATCCTGGAACATGATTAAGTGATGACAAATTATATGTATTAAATTGAAACATAATTACTCTTTAATAATTACACTTTAAAAGTTGTTACATTTCTCATAAGTGTGTGCATTTCACTGCTGAGGACAAGCTTGCATCATTCCAGCCACAGCGTTGCCAAGTATACAACGAAAAATGTCCCTGGCTGTGACTGTGTATGCGACGATGGTTTTTATGTTTGTTGAAAATAGGAATGATAAATTACACTGTATAGCACTTTTCGCTCTTTCTCTGGCCTCCAAGCCAGTTGGTGTGGTGTAGCTGGTGCGGTTGAAACGACTGCAGTAGTCAGAGTGGGCACAAAGGAGCTCGTGAACGAGTGGATCACGTCAAGGTCTATGGGGGCTGTGCTCGTGACTAGTCCCACATACCTTTTGGCAAAGGATCCCAGGTTTTCCGTTTGAAGTGTGTAAACCCATGATCCTCTCTCTTGTTTTCTTACATGAGCAGAGAGCACAGGAGAAACTTTACGGTGGGCACCATTAGCTGTTGACAGCTGGTGGGGTCGTAGACCACTCAGCCAGCGAGGCTGGTCACCCTATCGACCTGTGGGCGGGTTTTACCAGAACTTTGAAGAGTGAGCTGTGAGGAGGGGGTGCAGTCTGCATGCCCTCATGTTTCTCTGTCGTTGCTTGGCTCCCTTGATCACCAGTGGTGTGTGACATCATTGGGGTGGTGTAATAGGGTGGACAGCAATGGCTGCCATTGCTCCATGGATGCGAGCTCCTGTTACCAATGGCCACTGTCAGCCATGTGACCTTCCGCTATATTGAAAAATTGTTAAAATTTGCCAAAAATGTGTGGAATGTGAAAAAAAAAAAAAAGACCTTGAAGAGCATGAAAACTGCAGTTTAAACTATTTTAATTACATTGTGATTCACCACTGGTGCCTGACGGGCTCTTACACACATTAGGTATAATGTAATTTTGAGTTTATAATTATATAAATGGTACAAATTTTAAAAATTTCAACGAAGTTTGGTACTGTTTGATTTTGCTTGGTAATTTATATTCTTGCTGCACTGTTACACCATATCCTTGGTTGTTCTGTAAACACTCTGTGTGCCAGTTTTTTTTTTTAATACAAAAATTTCAAAGTGCACTTTTGGAAAAATGTTTTAATAATATTTACACCCTAAGGATGTTTTCTGACATATCGAGGTGGCACTGTACACATAAAAAAATGGTGCTTGAAAAGTTTGACACAGTTACAGCACTTACACAATTGGACAGAAAGTAATACAAATTTGCACTGATGTGTTTTATGACATGTAAATTAGCATAACAAATTAAGGATACCCTAAAATGACAGTCACATGGGCTAACATTATTTCAAAAGTCATGGATGGGCACTATATAGCATTGTGAGGGTGAGGAGGATGGTGGTGAGATATATGCACTATATGTTGTGCATGTTTCTGGTGGGAAAACACTCATCGTTCCAGAGACATCTTGCATATACTTAACCAGCTGCTCTAATGAAGTGGATGGTCGTGGTCAACAAGTCTCCTCTGGTCCTTTACATATTTTATGGTGAAGATGTTGCACACACATGTTGTTTGAATACACTGAACCAGTACACAGATGTGCATCACTGTTCTGAAACTGGGCATGTTGTTTGTTCTGGTGCACTTTTAATTGGCACATGGCCCAGTTGCAGAGCCTGGAGCCTAGACAGAGATAGTGTCTCGACACTTACTGTCCAATCAGGAGCACTACTGTATCACTGCATGGCACTGTTGCATCGCAGTGTGCCACATTCTGTTTTGCAGTATTCAATTTTAATGGACAACTACCATCATCATTTCACAACACCATACAAATTGGTGTTGTTCCATCTAGTGTTGTATTGTATGTGATTTTAACATTAAGTGTTCTGTTAGGTTTTTGCTATTATGGAAATGTGCTACTACTTTCCCTCAAAAAAATTTACTGGAGTGATGAGAGGAAAATACAATTAACGTTCTTCAGAGCTGTGAAGCGATAATTTTGAATTAATAGGGTTTTACTGCCATAACAATCACTAGTATATTTAGAAGTTATTGCCATCACCACTGTGTCACTGCCTGGCATGGTGGTCGGCAAGCGACCAGTGGCATGCCTAGGGGGAGAGGCTGGAGAGGTAAAGTTGGAATAATGCTTGCGAGTGACCGCTAGAATGAGGAGCTGAGATTCCTTGGCATATGGTCAGTGTGTCAAGTCCTGTTGGCTACAAAGTTAGGAAACCAGGTGCCACAACACTAAGTACCTGTTTTACTGAGCAGGCCTTGGAGTACATCCTCTTAACTTGCACAGTGATGCAGTGCTGCATAGCATGGTACTTGCCACTTGGACAAAAATATGTGGTTCATTGATAGTTGCATTTACCAAGTTCAAAATTACACATTTCGCACAGCAGTACAATTTACAAGCCAGTACATACATAACTATTGACTGTTGTTTGTCTCTGAGCTCACATTATTAAAAAATTATGTAAGAACACTAGGAAAACTCACTAGCACAGCAGTGAACAAGGGAGTGTGCTGGGGTGAGAGTAGAAATTGTTTCCAGAAATGATTAACACTCAGATTGTAAGCTAAATCAGGTATGCACAAAAGTTATGTACTCCCACACATCACTCTTCACAGAACACCATATTCGACATCACACCTTTTATAGGAATTCAATGTATACTTAATTTCTCCCTTACCATGTGGTCAGCAGGGAGGCTCGGTTGGTGCTGGTGGTTCCTGTTATTTTCCGGCGGTGGTGGACGCCAGTCCACGAGCGCACAATATCAGGTAGTTCGTGGCACCTCGTACGCTTCGCTGGAATGCTGCGATTGGTGTTGATGTGCAGGCGAGTGTGTTACATTCAGTCTTAATAAGATGGTGGAAGGAGGTACCACAACAAAGTGACAAACATTTTACTATGTTTCAACATACTGTATAGCAAGAATCCTGTATATGTTGGGATTGCTCCATTTTTAGCACAAAAAGTTTGAGTATGAAACACTTACGCGTTTGATGTTTCAACCGAATATGTTTATTGTGCACAGACCAGACTTTACCTTCTACAGCGTAATTTTTTCCTTCTAACTAACCTGTCGCAGGGTATGCGACAGAATTGTTTCTTTCAACCGAAAAAAAGTGTAGCCGGTGTAGTGTAGTTGCACCAACTTTCTGTCGGTGAAGGTCAATGGCCAAATATTCCCCAAAGTTTCTAAGTAAATTCGACAAAATTTCACTTTACTTTGTAATGGTATTTTCATTTAAAAAATCGAAACAGGAATACTAAAGGTTACATTATATGTTTACTTAAAGTATATTTTATTCTTTATTTTAATTAATGAAACTCCTTAAACCATGATCTGAGCCCAAACTCGTGGGGTCTCCATGACTGTTTGCTGCACCACAGTCCAACAGCAGCCCCAGGCGATCACCGTACCGACGACAAGAACATCGGTTGAGGCCATCAGCAACAGTATCTGGATGGTGTTTCAGAAAGTGCCCGATTCGCCCAGCACCGCGTGAGTCAGCTCATGGTCCCACTTTGATCCGACCACATGGACGACACTAGAACAGTCTCGTAGTTCGGATCCCAACCTACCGGCCAATGTGCTTGCGCTCATCGCTGTACCGTCAGGGCATAGCACGCATGAAGGCGACACCAGGCTTCGTAGTACCCCTGATCAGGATTTGTACGAACAACAACACAATTGCACCGAAGTGTTTAAGAGGATTAGTGACCCCAAAAAGCAGAGACGAATCATTCTCAGTTTGCCCAAAGTGTAAACCACAAGTGAACTATGTTTTTAAACGTAATTACATCAAAGTGAAGTGCTGACGACTTTCTACTTGCCAACCTAAGTGTAGCCTCCACATGCATCACCTGACTGGGGGCAATTTTTTAAATGTATTTTTCTTTAGGTACAGTGAGTGTAAAAGTGTATTTGTTTATTTTGCAACAGTCAACATGTTTATGGACTTTGATAGACACATTTCCAACACTACATGTACATGAAATTAACAACGCGAAAGTGCATTGTCATTAATAATTCAGTAGCTTGTGTTGTTTATAAAACATGTAAGTTTCTGTTAAGAACAACGTTCAGTCTCTAATTCGATAAGGTATTTTTGTGTAGTTTGTAGAACATGTCAGTTTTCGTTAAGAACAATGTTCGCTCTCAAATTAGCGAAGGTAATTTTCCCACCCAACAAAAGTAATAATTAAGAGCTTAACCCCATTTGCTATTTTTTTAATACTCCAGTGTATCCGACCACGAGCGTCTTCATGTCAAGTGGCCGAACAGACGCCAGTAGCCATTCAGTCTGAAGTGGGCATTCATCAGAGCAGGCTGCGCGGTTCGCGACTACCAGGCACTTCAACAACTTCTTTGTTTACCATCACAAACAATAGTTTTTTTTTTTTTTAATTTTTTATCAACTTCAACATTCATTTAAGTTAACTTTATCGCCCAGGAGGAGCGTCTCTCCACTTCCTGTAGACTAAAGACCCCAGGAGTATAACATCATCTCGTAAATCTGGAGAGCGCACACTCACTTTCTCGCGTAAGCCGCCGAGGGTCTTAGTGTATCGGGTCCGCTTAACGATGTGAGCATCGTCAACTGGTTTGTATTGTCAGAACGTCAATAGATGACTTCAACCCCCAAGTAAAGTGGTTTGATTATGGGCCTTGCCTCTTAAGTGTATTTCAGGAGCTCGACACACCAACAAACCATTTTCAGGGTTTTAAGCATTTTTCAGTGTAATACTTACTTGTACCCCTGTTTAATTGACAAATCCGCATTTAGCTAACTTAGCACCAGCATAACTTTCACCTCACAACAGGCACCAGCAGCGGTATTGGGCCGACTGCGCCTTCCCCATTGCTAGCAGCCTATAGTATCGTAAATAATCCATAACCAATTGAGATGTAGAGGATCGGGAGAACAGCCTAGTCACCTGGGCGACTCGGCCTTGACTCACAACAGCAGAGCAACCTGTAAGAAATCTACAAGACGTCTCTGGTGAGTGTTCCCCACTAGAACTTTGCACGAGTAACAGTGCATCTACGATGTCCCTACAATTCTCCAACCCCACCCTCACATCAACCATAACCTACATGAATGTTACCGAGTTTCTTCTTTCATTACGTTTCCTCAATAAATAAATAAACATGTTAAAGTTACATGAGCGGTCGGGGATAGTAATACGGACATCGTCCGGCGACTTGTTAAGAAAAGTCAGAATATTACACAATATTCCTGTTTCGAATATGATGGGTGCCAGCTCACTCGGTGAGCACGAAGTCACAGTTCTCAGGATCGTAGGCCGATCGACCTTGTGGCTGTATCCCCTGACACACAATGTACAAATTTTAAGGAAAATGTAATATATAGCCGGGGTATTCAGGCTCCCCAGCATACCTTAGTATTACCTGTTATCTTATAAATGAATGATGCCTTCTTGAGGCATCGATGACTTCCTGAATAGGGTCAGCGCCCGAAATACAACACAAAAATGAGAACTCGCTACTCAAATAAATTGTTTTGCCGAATAGTGTACACAGTTACATGTATGCGATGCAAATTAAAGCGGACCTGAAACACAAGGTCCACCAGCGGCTGCTACTGTACAAAAAGGCCAAGAGTTATTAAACCTCCGGAGACAGTAAATTAAGCTGTTGGAGGGGTGCTGCAAACACGGGGAAGACTGTTAGTAATTAAATAAAAGTTACAGTAAATTACGTTAACCTATTGCAGTTAAGTGTTCAGAACAAAGTATGAAAGTCTCCCGCGATGCACCTTCAGCACCAAATGCCCGTGGAATCAGACTGTCGCAGATGGCGTAAGCGAGTGGCGTCCTTTCCGAGAGATTGCTTCATTCCGCGAGATAATTTAATTAACTGACCTCATTAATATATAACTTGAAACATATAACATTCAACACTGAAACGTTCTGTGTGAGTTTTCTTAATCCTGTAGAGAGTTAAGAGTTCTTAATTAAGCACTAATTTAAATACAAAACATGATTATGTAGTGCCTTGCAGAGCATGTGGGAAATTAAGGTCTATTAAGTTTCGGGACACTCTAAGACTGTAACTGTCAGGCTGAAAAAAAGACTAAATATTTCCCACATCACCAATTGGCTTTATTGGACACACTATTGCACTCGGAAAATTATATAGAACACTTCAAATACCCTAACCTTGTTACTCTACACCTAATTAAATATGCACATGGCATGTCTTTATTCTGCGATTATTGCACAATCTCCTAAGGGTGAATTTCACTAACATTTGCCCATGGGTGATAAATTCTAATGCTATTTACTACACATTCTAACACTTGATTCCTATCCTAATTACACAGATACCACAGGCACTCGGTTGGATCACTCGGATCAGGCACGCATTGGGACACACGATGTGCATGGTCTATGGGCCACACTGGTACAGCGACTGTGGGCCGATGACGTGATGACAGTGGCCGTGCCAGACCATGCAGTAGTGGTCCACGTCAATTCGACAAATATAAAACACGATTGTTTTTATTTACCCTACACCAGTTACACCTCCTGAATGTTGGTGTAATTTTGTGCTACAGAAACCTGCCTGTGTAGCTGCACAATGTTAAAAGAAACTACCATTTAAATTGCTGTGATGTCACATCCGGTTGAAAGAAACGACTGTTTTGGAGTTTTGATTGCCCTTGTAGTTTAAAGAAACGAACATATGGTTTCAGTACAGTCGCGGTGAACCATGTCCTGTATGACCGCCCTACTGTGCCGAAACAGTCAACCATCCGAGTCTCTATGTTTTGGAATTCCTGATTGTTCCGATCCGCCTATCCTTATTTGCACACAAACTGCCACATTGACCATGTGGAAACAGTGTGGCAAAATTTTCGCATTATTGTGTACTGTTTTTAAGCATCTTAAGAGAGATATCAAAGTGGAAATATTAAGCTCAGTGGGTATGCCAACTGCGCATATCTGTGTATTCCAAAACTTGTTTTGTCGTTAGATTTAGAATGCAGAATTGTCGACAAATTAACTCTTACTAAGGGCGTTTATATAATAAATGAATTTTTCTAGTTTTGATAGCACACTGAGAGGACACCTGGGGCAGTCAACTGATAAATGTCATTAACGAACATCGAATTTATGAGCTGAAAAAAAAAGTTTTTTTAAAATGTACATTGTCATGTTGTCAATGTAAAGTGTGACTGTAACTTAAATTCTAACTATAAAAACAACTTAATGAGGAAAATATTGCCATAGTTTTAAGCTGTAATTTTTATGTCGTCAAAAATTAGTGTTTTAAGTGTAAGAATTCTTTGATCGCAATACATATTAACTAAGTAAACGGTCCAAAGCAAACCACTGCACTTTTAGTATCAATACAGACCATATATTAAAGATGAGGTAGAACGATTATTCGTTTTCTGCCCATGTACCAAACAATGATCTAACTAAGGTTGATTCTATTCAGGTTAAAAACAAAACGAAATTTATTATGGGAGAGTTTGGCATTGGGAATATTTCTGCCGTTATGTAAGCGTTAGTGGTCAAAAGTTGTAATTTTTAATTATAATGCTAATTTACATGAATAATAAAAGATACATTTTTTATAATCTTTAGTTTTTTTAGTTTTGATTATTGCGATTATCTTGATTTTTAACGAATGAAATGGAGAATAACTGACATTCATGTGACACTAGTGCTTACCTAGTGGTGAAAATATTTGGTTTCCAAACTTTTAACATTAATATTCTCAACCTGAGTAGAAGCAACCTTAATCTAACCCCAAAGTAACATAACTGAAAAGTCACATAAGAAACAATGATGAATGTGTTTGGTTATATATGAGTTTTTAAATGACAAGCACTATTA
The DNA here is from genome assembly GCA_002778355.1 of Clitarchus hookeri. Lineage (NCBI taxonomy): Eukaryota > Metazoa > Arthropoda > Insecta > Phasmatodea > Phasmatidae > Clitarchus > Clitarchus hookeri. Next base: position 129,256 of record NQII01004056.1, read on the forward strand.
CATTAATAAAATTATTTTACCAATTTGAAGTTAAACGAATCTCATTTAAATTGGTTTGAGAAAGTATAAACAAATCTCACAGTGCCCTTTTACTTAATATTATTCTAACATCAAATCCTATCCACAGACATTAGCTAGTCGTGTTGGCAGAAAAGTAGTTCAATGTTACAGTGACTGATTGTGCGCCACCAGCGTCATCAGTTCACCTCATGTCTAGTTTAGGAGTCTATAATACAGAGAGTGTAGTAAGTATACTCAAAATGCTCTTATAGGAAATGGAACACGACCAATTGTTCTCTTTAACTGTTGAGTAGCGCATGCGCTGTTATGCGTGCGAACATTTTCTCGTTTTGAATAGAGACGTTCTTTTTAATATTAAGAATATTGTATGCCAAGGAATTCGTAGTCGTTAAACCATATATTAGCGTTTAAAGAATATTTTTATAATGGCTGCTAAAGTGCCAAAAGTAAAACTGAATAATGGAGAAGAAATTCCCGCGTTAGGTGTTGGAACATTCGAGGTAATTAATTATATGGAATAGTTAAAATGATGGTTTTGTTTTACGCGTTGGAATCGCATTCACTTAATGGCGACAGATTCTTTCACGTAGATATGGTCTTCTTATTCTTACCTTATGGGCGATTTTTATTAATTAGTCCCGTGCCTGCTCTGTAAACCCTACGTGTAAATATGTTATTTTCACCATTTTATCTACAGAATTTTCTATTAACAGTGTCTACTCCATACTAAGTGTTTTCTGAAAATGTGTGCAGGAAGTAATGTTCTTTATAAATCTTTGTGCATGCCCTTTGAAGACGTACGCCTGGGTTAGAATTTACTGCGTTCGTGACAATTGTGGGTAATTTCGAGCACCCATCTTCGTTTCACATTTGTTATATTTATAATCACATGCAAGAGAAAACCAATTTAACACATTTTCTTAAGTGACCAGCAACTGGGATGAACAATCGGGTAGTGAGTCGCTATTATAAAACTTAAAAGCCACTTTTTGCATTTATCCTATAAAATATATTGAAAGAAAAAGATAGTGAAAATGGTTAAGAGTAGCATTTTTTTTTTTGGTAATTATCTAGTTTAGGGGCTTTTCTGTAAAAAAAAAAACACCGAAAAGTGGTATATTTCGACTCTACTAATAACGTAGAACACGAATATACTAGGGGCATCAACGTACGACGAATTTCGTAACATCAACCCACCTAACCTAACAGAACCTAACTCCACGATGGGTGAATCACTATTTTACGTTTTTAAACTAACCTAGGATTGTACGGCTCTAAACTAACCTAGGATTGTAAGGTTGTACAGTAATATAAGATTATACAATATTTAAAAAATCTCCGATCAACACCCTACAATCACAGACTACATGGGAACCCTATAATCGTACGTTATTTTAAATCCTAGGTTAGTTAAAATCGCAACAATCCTAGGTTAGTTTAAAAATGTAAAATAGTGATTCACCCATCGTGGGGTTAGCTTCTGTTTGGTTAGGTGGGCACATATTATACAATTAGTCATACGTTAACGACGCTACTATAGTCGTGTTCTGCGTTACCTACGAATAATCCAAGGTTAGTATAGAAAGAATGTGAAATTGTGCTGTATAAACGTCCGGAAAAAGCCTTGTTTGACTTACGTAATATAACTACATTTGCACGTTAAGCTACCGGATAGGATTTGTGGGTTTCACACTAAACTACGAATTTAGGATTTTAGGGATTTAAAGGAACGTAAAACCCACACAAATAATATAAATGCACTCACCAATGTAGGCGGGTTGTACATATTCTGTCAACGGCCCATTCAACGTCAGATCACTCGATGAAATCACAGTTTTCACGAAGCACCACATACGCGAATATAACGCACTGAAACACTCATTTACAGCCGAATATATATACAGAAGCACTCGTTAATAGGCTAATATAACGCAGAAACGTAGTCTTGCTTGCTTTTTTTCCGTCTTAAATCACGAACGAAGCACCATCGAACTGACCACGACCGCTGCCTGCATGCATACTAACGTATGACCCGTGATGATTTATGCGCCCGGTAGATTGCGTGAATATGCAATGCGCAGCCATTATTAATGGCCGCAGACGTTAATAGGCGTAAACATCAACTTTCGCGATTTCTTTAAATATGTTCTACTTATTTTAACATTACTCCATCTTGAATATCAACAAGGTAAGCTATGCAGAACCAGTTAATGCAACTTTTGTTGGCATAAAACATTTTGTTCAAAACGTAAACAAACTGTCAGAAACATTCACCTCACAAACTTGTTCAATTTTTTAAAATATGTTGTACTTATTTTAAAGCTATGCCCCCAATATATTCGTGTTCTACGTTATTAGTAGAGTCGAAATATACCACTTTCTGGAGTTTTTTTTTATTATTTTCAGAAAAGCCCCTAAACTAGATATTTACCGTACCAACATGGTTTTAGGGCAGGTCAACTGATGGAGAATTTGGTGCTGGTAGTAAATGCAGGGAAGCAGGGGTGCATGGCTGCTTTATAGACTTTGAGAAGGCCTTTGATAATATTCCCTATGAGATTTTGATGCAAAAAGTGGATGAGCTACTCTATAAGTGGGTAATGGTAGAGAAAACAGTGGCTTGAGGGGGTTGGGGCACTTGTCAGAGGAAGGTGGGGTTACATCAGTGGTTCCACAGGGCAGTGCTGGACCCCTTGTAGTTCACCATTGTGGATAATGGTGGTGGCAAAGTGAGGCTGTTTGCAGATGTGGGTGGGCGTGTGTAATAAGTTGCAAGAGGACATAAAACAAATGAGGAGGTGGGCAGAAAGGAATAAAAATGATCAATGTACAAAAAACAAAGGTTGTGTTGTAAGGTTAACTAGGAAGTAGGAAGAGGGGAAGGTATGACGGCACTCGTAAATGGCAAGGGCAGGAGATAGGAGAAGCTTCAGAGTGTAAGTACCTGGGAGTGGTGATTCAGAGTGATCTTTGATTGGAAAAGCAAGTACACAGAGTAGTATCGAAGGGAGGAAGGGTTTTGGGAATGCTGGGAAGGGTTGTGAAGGGGATTAGTGGGGAGGTGGAGGAGAAGGCTTATAAAGGTATGATTAGGCTAATATGCAGCTGCAGTATGGGATCCCTATGTGGCAGAGGAGGTATGGAAGCTGGAGAAGGTACATAGAAGGGCAGCGAGGTGGGTTAAGGGTAAATGGGGAAGGCAGAGGTGAGAAGGTGAGGATAAAATTAATTTTTGGCTTTCCTATGTGGAGAGGCTGGTCAGGATCTACAGGATTGTGAATGGAGTGGGAGGATGTAGGAAGTTAAGTGTACATTTAGCAGGGGAGAGGTGTAAACAGTAGAAAGTTTCAGAAGTTATGGAGGTGAAAGGGGAAGGCATTCCATGCCAGTGAAAACTGTGAGGAAGTGGAATGTGTTGTGGGAGGAGTTGATTATGGTGAAACAGTGTGGCTAGCGTTAAGGAAAACTTGGAAAAGTCAGGTAAATATCACTGAAATTTATGTGAGGTCAGGTAATTGAGATAAAATAGTTATGAATCCAGAAAAAATAAGATGGAGTTGGCCTTCCAATTGACAAGAGAGAGATACAACAAGAAATCTCTTTCATGGGGGTCCAAAATTAAACATTACAAAACAGTGGTCAAGCCAGAAGCATTGTATGCAGCAGAAACTCTAACCTTGAATTGCATAGGTCAGTTGGAACAATTAGAAATAAAAGAAAGGAAAATTTTTAAGAAAGATCATAGGAACAAAATTTCAGGACAATAATATAGTATACGTCAAGAATGAAACGCTATACAAGAAAATTGAAAAACTCTCAGATACTATGCGCAAAAGGAGACTAAAGTTTTACGGACATCTTCTCAGAATGAATTCTAATAGATTAAATAAACAAATTTTTGATTTCTTCCGTACTGCAAAACGAAGCCTAATTGGTTCACAGAAATTGAAAAAGACCCAAGAGAATTAAAAATGACAGAAAAGTCATTACTTGATAGAACAGCACAGATAAAATTTAAAGACGAAGGGATAAGGTTCCAAGAAAAATCTAAAATAAGGTCGAAACCCATCATCTCAGATGAGGAGAGAAGAAGATCTGAAAGAATGAAGAAGTACTGGGTGCAAAGGAAGGAGCAACACTCAAAGAAATTACTGTTTCATCGTACCCCAAAGAGGGTGAAACGAATATAATATAAGAAAATGAATATTGGATGCTAGTACTTCTGCTACATGCCATTTCACAAATCATACTGCTATTTTAGTTTATTCTACCCTTTGGGAAGGTTTATAATCCAGGGTAAATTTTGTTGCAGTATGTGTAATTATAAATATTATTATAGTCTATCCACGGTTTATTCACACTTTTTGAATCAAACATTTGAAAAATCATTCCATGAATGATGTGTGTGGTTTTTTCCAGATACGTCATGTATCACAAGCTTTTTATACTTGTGATAATATAAAAATGCTATTATTCTTTATTAAATTGAACTAATAGATTATAATATTTCATTTATAATTGATAAGAATAATAACAGGAAGAAAATAGGTGTGTTGGTAATGCCTAGGAAGAAATAGTTCTTATGCAAAATGTTATTACACAGAGAGCGCATGAATGCGTTGCATTGTACCTTTGGTGTGATTGTTTTAGACTTGGCAATCTTTGTTTGCGTGAGGCGGAGGAATATCCTGGAAGTAGAAATTTAACAGGGCTTCAGAAAAGTTGGAAGTAACCGTGAATGGACTATACACACATTTTCTTGGCTGAACTTTCTTTTTTTATACAGCAAGCATAGGTGTGTGAGTTTAGGTGTAAGTGGAATGCATATTTTGCAAATAAAATACTAGCCTAGCTGAAATAATAGGCTTAATTTCAACACACAGTAGTTCTCAGTATTGTACCATGTGTCTTTGTATAGTTACTTGAGAGCTATTATTTCATCTCTCTCTCACCTTTTTACATCCATCTTTGTATTTGCTTTTTTTTGGAAATTCTTTTCATTTGATACATTATTCAATTTTATAATCCTTGTAAGAAGGATCTTTATGAGGTATGGTCCCAAAACAAGTCAGAAGTGGATACATAAACCAACATGAGTGTCTCAATGGTTAATGAGTTCTTGGCTGAAATTTGCTTGTATGGACGAACATAAATATGAAATGAGAGTGGTCCAATGTTTAGTGGGTTGAAATTATAGTCAACAAAGAAAGCTTTGTAGGCCTATTGTGCTAAAAATGTTTTGCTTATAATTAGTTCTTCCCTGGGCATTCATACCTCAGGTTGATTATCCTAAGTGTGGCTACATAAAAATGTTCTCAAGAGTTTTTTTTACCAAGCACTTGTGTAGGCAAACAGTTGCAAAGTAATGAAACCACTTTTGTAGGCACTACCAGCCCTGGTAACCCAGGCCGTGAAGGATGCCATTGACTTGGGTTACCGCCACTTTGACTGTGCTGCTATATACTTCAATGAGAAGGAAGTGGGAGCAGGCATCGGTGCCAAGATCGCAGATGGAACTGTGAAACGGGAGGATTTGTATATTACTGGAAAGGTACATTACAAATTAATACATCTTAATTGAAGAAATTAATATATATAAATATATGTGTGTGTGTTTAAATTCTCATTTCCCAAGTCCTAAAAGGTAGGCCCTCCTGATTTCCAAGTCCCTGTACGGTACCTGAAATAACACAAAATGTAAGCAAGTCACTTTTATAATTCTCATTCCACTGCTCACATTGTAATTTCTTGCTTTCAGAAGAAATGTGTGATTTTAGTGGTCTGTGAGAGGGAATTTTAGTTTTATAATCTGTGAACTGTAGCCCAGAGTTCAAAAGTGTTCATTTCGTTAATAGTTGTGACTGCGAGTTCAAACTTTGTAGAAGAAATGCTGTAATCGTATTTGTTCAGTATCATTCCCCTGTTATGAGAACTAGGTAAGTATCTAAACACTATTTAAAATCTGTTAATTATTTGGACTGATGGTAATGTGCCATTATTTGTTGTCAAGGTTACAAGGTTTATAAGTGGTGCCTGTTTGGAGGGAAATAGTATAACCTCAAAATTTCTTATTCCCCTGCTGTGAACATGACGGAGGGATGAGTTTGGGATTGTCTTAAATATAAAATGGCTACAAAAATTGCATTGGTGGGCTATTACTAAGTAATGCTGTTCCTAATTAATGACTAGCAATATATATACAACAAAACTCTTTTCTTTTATTTGAAATGTGATTTAAATGGAAGGGACACAAATACATAAGATCCTTATTTATATAAATGTGCACTGTACACGACATGCTGGCACTTAACACATGCATCACACGACCCTGCGCCTCGTGTGTACATGGCTCATGATGGGCTTTCACCGGCCGAGGAACGAGTTCAGATGACTCTAAACAAACTTGTTTTGATATGCCTTCAGAATTTACCCAGGGGATTATTACTAATTATTAAAAAATATGTAGTCACTACGTATAGGGGTTTTGTACAAATTAAAAAAAATTTGTTCCATTTTCCTAATTTTGACAAGTTTAGTGAACAAGACTACTGAAATAATTGCAATGTTGTTGAGTTGTTCACGCGGCTACCTACATCCAATTATGGATAATTTGTGTTTAGCTGAGTTGTAACACCTACATATAAATATCCAGCTGTTGCCTTTGATTTTTAGTTCTTATGAACTCTCATATTCAACAATATTTTTAGCCATGAGCTTTCTTCATGTATATATAAACTTAGAAATATTACACTACATTGAGGTATTAAAAGTACCTGTGACAATATGTTTAACTGCATATGATATTCCAGCAAGCATATTATTTTGGATTTCTTAAAAATTGATAATCACTAACAAATACTGTTATTGTATCAATATCTGTGACAAGTAGTAGTACAGTTTAGTGCCCACCACCAATTTAATAAGTACAGACAATATGCTGTTGATTTATTGTAACTTTTCCTTCAACTGCTGACCAAATATAATATCATTGATTACCAATAAAAAACAATTCTTTATATGAGGCTTCAAGAAATTTATTCAAGACCTGCTGAAAGACAGTGATGTTCAGATTGTGTCCATAAAAAATAAAAAAGTGTTGCAAATAATATTTTTGTGGCTAGAAACTGCATGCAAGTTAATATTAATGCAGCGTTATTTCTAAACAAGTAAAATAAAATGTGTAGAATACTTTACAAAATTGACATAAAACTGCAAGTTTTTAAGAGCTGATATTGGCCTACCTTTGTAAGTAATATCTTGTTTTTGAGAAAACAGGCAAGAACTGAAATATGACGAAATAGTAAATATTCAATTACACAGCGCAGTCATCTCTGTCTGTTCTTACCACAGAACCAACTGAATATGAATATTTCCCCTCTCCATGCCACGTGAAGGTGAATTACTGCTGAAAGGGTGGTTCTGCATGGCTGCAAGCAGTGGGATCTGCTGCTACAAAATGTTGTGCAGGAGACAAATCTGTCTGGCTGATAATCCAGGCAACCCATGGTGGGGAGTGACAGCCCAGCCAATAGGACGGCCAGTCTGTCTGTATTCAGGAGGTAAATTGCTTATAGAGGGGTGTCCATGCTGCAGGAACAAGCGACTTCTCGATTGCTGGTACCTGTGGAAGAGGTGAGGTAATGGTCCAGTAGTTACAGCAACTGGAGGTAGCGTGTATTCACAAAGCGAGTTGCTTACAGAGGGCTGTCCAAAATGGGCTAAGCCAAGAAGTGCAAAAGGACTTCCTGGAAGAGTGGTGTAAGTACTGTAGCACTGCCACTCTGTGTATTTACGAAGCAAGACTTGCAGCTGAGTGTACTTTTGTGATATTTTGAAAGTGTAAGCACTACTTACATTGCTTACATACAATATTTGCCCCTGACACTAAGTCATTTCAGTTTGCTTATTAGACATAATGTGAAATTTACAATTTCTTAATCATTTAGGTGAATGCATGGCACAGCTAATAACCGTATTTACTATATTGTAAGCCAACCTTTTTTTTTTCTAATTTTAATCCAACATCACCTCTCGGCTTTGAATAAGGACTGGCGATATTACGTACAGTTCCAACCAAATGTATGTACTAGTACGATTGCAGGCCTAATACTTAAATTAGGTCTCAGTTCCTAACAACGTACAGTTGTCATGTCAAACGTACTGCACCACAGAGTGGCGAAGTGCTCCACCCAGTCTCATCTCTAACGAGGTCTCTCACTCCAGTCATTGACAATGCAACAGTAATCTGCTACCATTCTTACATTTTTAAAACTCTATCTAGGATCAAAGAAATTTTATTAAGACTACCCATCGCTCAAAATAGTTGCACCTATCATCACTGTGGTATTTTAAAGCAAATGGTTTCACCTGAAAATGTTATCCAATAAATTTTAACCAGTAATTATTTTTTGCAGAGATGTTTTATTTTGTGTTTAAAGGTTTTTTTCTCGTAAAGTTTGTGCTTAATCGTATGTGGCACAAAAATCAACATGATTTTTAAACAAAATATTAATTTAACTCAATATTCAGCATCTTCCGGTTAAAATGATCTAGTGAGAAGCGTATCCTTGACCACCCCTGTCAGCAAAAATTGTTTGAACATTTAGCGACTTGTATACCAAGCGTGAGTTCATTTTCAGTTGCTTCTTGTGGGAGATTGGGGATTTATATAAATTTGGTGTCATATTATGTTTGGAGGGTTTTAAAGTTTGTGGTTGGCCTTCACACAGTGTCAGCAATGTACATTTTTGTGGATCAGCTACTTTATGGTTGCGTACCATACATAGTAAGATATATGCAAGACATGTCTTGGGTGGTTAAATCAGGTAACTGCTACCAGTGAAAAATCCCATATCTGTAAAATCATTTGCCTGGGTAACTCATGTTACAAGACAGCCATGGACTGGCGGTGTGTATGAACTGTAACCCTGTCTTGTTGGAACCAAAGGTGTGGTGTTGACCAGCTCCAGAAGGAAAAGTGCATGAAGCGTAATGTAGTGAGGTCATCGAATAACTCAACAAAGTGATTGTTGATAATGCAGGAGTATCAACCACCCCCAGACATTACAATATGAGGAACAACTCCCCTTGCCCCATATTCCCTGGTAGGCTGTTCACTGTAAAGTTAGCACTTTTGAGGACCTAGTTACTGTTTTTATATTAGCCATTTGTTGTCCTTTTGCCACTTTTTATAATAAATATTGTCATGTAAGTAATAAATGCTGTGTATTTATTTCATTGGACTTAAAAGTTAAGGTCTAAGGCTACAATGAAATATATTTATTGACTGTTATTCTAAATGAGAGGGCATCAAACAGTACTCACTTTACCGTGAACAGACTATATGCACGTGAATAACTTGCTATCTTCTCTCTTCTTCTAGACACATGCAAATTCTCACACCAGAAACCAATGACAAACTACTGATAATAAATAATTTTCACAAAAAAATCTATGCCAAATATTGAAAGAAAAAATAATAAAGAAAATTTTTATTATATCAAATAATTAAAACAAATTTCTGCCAATAACATTTTGAAAAAAAAAGTGTTTTTAATTTTTGTTTTTGAGTTTTTTCTTTTTAATTTCAAGGTAAGAACTGTTAAAAAAGATATATTTTAAAGGAGTTGAAAAATGGAAAGTGCTGAACAGTAATGAAAAAAACACTTAAATAAGAAAAGAAAAAGTTTCTAATATTATTATGGCACTTGCTTGTGCAAGATCTGAGAAAAAACGGCTTGCAGCTTTTCACCAGTTTGTACTGAAATTTAAAATTTTCGACATTACGTATGAATTACTTTAATTTTTAAGCTCAATTTGTTACAGTTCTTTGATGCCATTCATAACTACCCCAAATTATTCGTTTCTTAGTCGTCAATCCTAAATACTGGATTATTTGCTTGAGTTAAAGTTTTTAAGAACTTTACTTCTCTGACAAAGTAGCATCTTAAATTTAGTATGCACCCAAGATCCGAAACTCAGTGCACTGCTCACTTAACAGAAAATATGTACCTTTTTTCCTTTAAAAACAAATTTGTTTATTTCTTGAGTTTACAAGAGTAGAATGATGAGTGGCTTACCTAAAATTATGTTACCCCACAATTTGAAAATTATTCATATATGAGAAACAAGTATGAAAATAAAAATAATTTATTGTAATATCAAGTGTAAGTTTTGGCAAAGAAAGATAAACTCTTCCTGGCCTTCAGTCCACACTTTGTCCAGCCAACTTGGGAGTCCTTGTCATGGCAGCTGATCCTGGGGCCCAAATAAGTACACATAACTACTAGACATTTGCACTAACGCAAAGCAATGAAAACTGTGTTCTTCTTTGTCAATTATCTCATTCCCACCATAGAGCCACGTGGTTGCAAATTCTGTGCTGCATTTCCAAATAGCGACATTAAATTGACCCTGTGAGCTGGTAGAGTTGGCCCACTTTTGCTCAGAGTGGAAGGCTTTATGCATGTCTGACTCAGCTGAGCGGCTAGTCATATTGTGTCCTTCAGGGGCAGGTACTGAGTGAGGTTCGTTTGTAATGCTGCATCCTTGGAGGTTATGTATCCTCTATATCCTGTTCACATAAAATTGGTGTACGCATGGTATAGTGAAGGCACAACGTGACACAAAACTCTGGGTGCTTTTTTTATTATTGTCTTTGCAAGGGTACCCACCACTTNAACCAATAATGAGTGTTAATAGTAAGAAACTGACATGAAAAGCTAAAGCGGTAAAATGTGTTAACTAAGTCAAGTTTCTTGGTGACAAATTTTTTTAGATTTTAATAGTGCCTTTGCATCCCAATAAAATACAATTAGTTTGGTCGGAATGTCTCTGTGAGTAAGTGGAACCCTCTTATAAGGTTCTTCAGGGGTCCACATGAAAGTGACACTATAAGAGGGAAACACAAAAATTCAAGAATCTGGACCCCAAAATATATAAAATTATGCACCGTAATAAACACACAACTTTATAAAATAAACAAAATAAATATTTTTTAAAAACACAATCTTTTATAAAAAATTTATCTCCTGGTTGCAAAATTATAAAATTAGTAAATGAGCTGGCATGGTGCAAAACAAGCACAATTGTTCGTGGCAGTTTATCTCCTGGTACCAAAGCACACAAAATTGTCTATAAGCAAAATACGTAATATAAAATCATCCATGGAAGTTCGTCTCCTGGTTACAACAATGATTCGGTTCAGAGTAGTCGCAGAGAATTCCAAATTCCGAGCAATTGCTGTGCATGTTCTACGGAGATTACTGCCCATGTGCTTGATTTAGTTTAACTTTTCAGCTTATGAAAATGTATGTCTTTTCTTAGAGGCCCTCATTTTAATATTTCACTAAAATTGTTTCAAGGACGAATTAATTTTCACTGCATAAACATTAACAGACTACATAAATATTAACTAGGAATGTATGAAGGTCGTTTTTTAAATGCAAAGTGAAGCTTGCATCGTGAGAAGGAATTTCGAAAAAAAATCAAAGTCTACGGATTAAAAAATATATATATAAATTTGTAGTAGGTTACAGTTTTCAAGTGTTTTGAACTCATTTGTACTGTTACTGCCAAAAAAATGTATGCCTACTGGACACTGAGCAATAGAATAAAACATATCCTAATCTTGTACTGCTGAAAAACTGAAATATCAAAATCTGCAAGAAAGTAATCATATACATTCAGATACCTACAAACTTTATAAAAACTACCATGCTCCATATATCCGGTCTTATTTGCCACCACCAGGCACAGTAATTTCAATGGGTGCCTATCAACATTTGGCCTCTTCCCTTGCCGCCTCCAAGGACCCTTGTCAGTGTCAGACTAGATAGTAAACTTGCTGGATGGTAGTGGCATTAGGGTCTCAGAGCAAGAGAGTTGAGCCACTTTCACTGCTTACAAGGAAAGTGTGCAGTTCTTCCAAAAAGACGTATCAGCTGTGGTGTGTTACATACGTCAGCCCAACTCTCCCTGAGAGTGTGAGGGTGGGAGAGAGAAAGGAAAGTGTGTGGCTGTAAAAACCATTCTCTCCCTCACCTTGTTGGCGAGAATGACCCTTGTCAATGTCAAGCTGGTAAATTATCTCAGCAGGGTGGAGCTTAGGATAAAAACTACAAACTTTGTTTGAAAAACAGTGTAAGTTGAGCATTTTTTCCATTGCCATCTATGGCGTTTATGAATAAAGAAAATACCATGGTAATGTAAACAAAACCTGTGAATATGTAATGAAATAAGTTCTGTTGTGAATTGAAGTTGTGAAATGGTTTGGTGACAAGAAATAAATTACTGAGTCAGAAACAGTTTACATTATTTGCGGGAAAATGAAAACATTATTTCCAGGAATGTTTGTTATTGTTCTTAGGGAGAAACATTCCGGACCAGTAAAATCCTGCATTATAGCCGGGAAAACCCTTTAAACTGGAACCTTATGGGAACCTTATAAGCGGGTTCTACTGTTCACAAAATGCTCACTGAACTTGAGAATTAATTTTTGTTATATCATGTGTTCATTTACTGTTTTCCATCAGGTCTTGGCTTTACTGCTAAGTTAGGAATCAGTAACACTTGGTCACTCCTCACCAACAGCACAAATGATAAGTGCCGTCTTAAATGAAATTCATAGGTCCTCTGCTGAACTGCCCAAGAAGTGAAATGTTTGAAATGTTGTGGGTGTAACAAATAACACTGGCTCATGTGAAGTATAGGCTCATATTCTGTGTAAGATGGCCGCACGGATTGCTGTAGTAATGTGGCTGGCCGTAGTGACCGACAGAGCAACATCGAAGAAGATTCGTTTGAATGCAAAAGTTGAGCCTTTCACTGGAGTATTAGTTGATGAACAAATCATACAGAAAACCGCCCCTATTGATTGGTGGTTAGCAATCCACAACATGAAAACATGTATAACTGAAGCAGAATTACATATAATAAAGCAACTGCTTAGTGCTGTTGCATCATCCGCTGGGGTGGAAAGAATATTTTCAACGTTTAATTTGGTGCGTACCAAAATAAGAAATAGATTAGGCACCGAGAAAGCAGCCAGATTAGTTTTCCTTTTAAAGAACCTGAATGGAAAAAAATAATAATGTGACCAGCCAAAAGGAGTTTGTCAATTTGATTTTGTTGATTTTCTTAATTTTTCATTGTTTTTTTTCTTTGAATGTGATTAATATTGATAATTTTCGAAGAACTGCAATGTTGATTCTTTTTTATTTTATAAATTAAAATATAATTAAAATAAACAAAGAGATGTTTGTTTTTTTAATAATAACTGACTTCCAAATTAAAAAAGATGGGATTATGTAAATAAATAAAAAAAATCTGATTTAACTCCAATAAATCCGATTATTTTAATTTTTTTAAAAATCATTATTTTTATCAACCCTGTTGGCAACATAGAACAGAATTGGATTGACAAAGTCTGAGACTGACTATTAGTACGTTTAAGAGTAACATTTCAATCCGGATTGAACTTAGAGTGGACTGAAGAATACCGTTTGAAACTTTACTGTAAAAGCATTTTAACTGAAGTAGGAGTGGAGTGATTAATCCACTTCAGTCGGCAACGTGGACTGCAGTTGATTGAATATTTTTTGTATATATATATATATATATATATTTATATATATTGTAATGTTCCGTCTTATTTACTACCGTATTTATAATAATGCAGCCGCACAGTTGGGCGCCATCTTGTAATGTTGTGGAAGTATTACCCTGCCAAATGTTTACGTTGCCACGGCTTGCTCATAGGTAGAATACAAGACTCACTACCAGGTGACGCCAATGAATTAAAAAGAAGTTTCAGATCAGTTAACTTTATACTTTATTTATCATTGAAGTTTCACAATGCACAGACGACTTTCCAGTTTGCAGAGTACGAACTTTCATAATTAGTTATACCAGTGCAGAAAACAGCGCCACAGTAGTTTACGGTTTATTAATGTCTCAAACTTACATCGCACGACTAAGTTACTAAGGCAGGAGGGATGTTCGTTCCCTCCTGGCACCCTAACGACCCACGCCCTTTCGGGCTGGTGCGTCTTCTCACGCCCGATGCGTCTTCTTCGGCGGTTGGTTACTTTCTTTCCAGGCGATAGGCACCACCAGTATATATTAGGCAGGCCTATCTCCCCCTTCTACTAAGATAAGCGCATGGCCTCCGGCATCTGCCAGTAGCGTCATCCAAAACTACGCTGTGTCCCGGGCTCACAACATGTTATTGTACCCGCAACGGCCGCANGGCTCACAACATGTTATTGTACCCGCAACGGCCGCATAACCAAAACAACAACTTTCGAAACTAGATGGTAAATGGACTCCTGTTACAACGTAAACAGCAGATGTCCATTCGATAACCTTCAAAAGCACACGTCTGCTCTACAAAAAAACACGGGAAACGAACCACCGCGNTATATATATAGATTGAATATTTACTCTATACACTGCCAATAGGAGTGAACTGGGAGTGAGAACAAAAGAAATCAAATGCTACCATTTTGTAAATGTATTATTCAAATGTTTGCACGTACAGAATTTTAAAATTTGTTTTAAGGAAATTCTAAGCTACAAGAGCAATAATGCAAAATGTTTGGACCAAATTGGAGGATATACAATTTTTTCTGGATGTAATTTTAGAGAAATAAATATTAAAATTATTGTATGGGAAAAAGTTTAGGAAGGGAGAGATTTTTTATTTTGTAAGAGTACGAAAATGGTGGCTTCAAAAGAACTCCGGAACAAAACCAACCATATTTAATTTTTTTTTAGTATCGTTTGTTTTCTAGTTCATAAAGTTGCTTAAAGATGTCACTACTCAGACCATGTTCACTTCATCTTTGCTCTTGTTTACATGTCAGTCCGGATTGAAAACTAAATTTTGTTTCATGTTCACTTTTTGACTCCAGTCCAAGTTCAGTCCAGTCCGAAGTTTTACTCTAAATGTAGTAAATGAGTTTTTATATTCCCCTGCAGTAGGAGTTCAGCACTCATGAAAAGCTTGAACTCATGTCTTGTATAACCCCATAGTGATAAAAAAAAATCTTATGGATCTTTTTAGCACATTTTGAAATATGAAATAGGTATACTCACCACTGAAAGATGTATGTTCTGTATTTTTGAGGCATATAACTTGAAATTTTGGGCAGCACTGCTGATGACACAATGTCTCATCTTGTCCCTACAGACTGTAGATGTGCACACTGAAACAGCAATCATAACATATGGCGGTTGTGGGGACCTGTGGCTTGGCATTATGGTTTAAAGGCTGGAAGTGGCAAATTTTTTGGTAGGTCATGTTTTTCACGCTGGTTTTGATTTCTTGGTTTTTGACGATTGATGCAAAGTTCCACTTGCCATATTTTTGTGCAGTTTTTGAGCACAGAAGCATGATGCAGTTGATTGTGAGAGCATGGTGCAGGGGCGTGGCGGGTGGTGGTATGCAGAAATTCTATGGTCTACGGTCCTGTGTGCGTATGTGCTACCCTGAATTTGTGACAGCTGGTTGGTGATAGAGGTTGCAAATGATGTGCTTGTGTGCATGCACCCTTACTCAACCCTGGTAATTGTCACTGCGAGAGAGGGGGCAGAGAGGATGGTGATGTAGATGACTTGACCCTTTTGTCCTTGACTCTTGTATAGTGCCCCCATAAGATGGAGGCAATGGTCCCATTCCCAAATGCTTCCCACATCAAATGCAAGATGGCAGTGTTCTGGGGATGCCTTAGTTTGAAGTTTAAAGGTTTGGAAAAGGTTGGAGTTTAAAGGTGTGAAAAAGACATACGATAAACAGCCACATGACATGCACATATAATGCAAATTGGCTTTGAAAGACATACAGGATGGTTTATGGAAGCACTTGAATTAGACATAAATGAGGCAATATATGGAATGTCACTTTACGTAGATGGAGGCTCAGTACTCAGTAAAGGGAAGTTAGGGGTTTGTCATGAAAGTTGACGTTTTGGAATGAATTTTTGGTAGATTTTGGAAATGTGGAATTTGATGTAGGTCAATTGGATTAGGCTGGCTGAAATTGAAAATGATGATGCCTAGGTACCAGTTAACCAATGTTGTTGTCCCCGCAAGCTAACACGAGGCTTTTGTTCTCAGGCCGTAATCGAACACTATGGCCGGCTCCCAAGTCCCGGACAGTCGTGAAGCACAATTGATTGCTGTGTTATCTGGTTTGCCTAGATGCCCCTTCAGAAGTACAAACTGTCATACGGAAATTACCGAGTTCGGATACTTGGTATGAGAGGGCTCACCACCCCATTCAAAGTAACTGACAAGCAATTAGAGTAAAGTAACTTGGATAATTCTGATGAGAAACTGATGTATTCACACACTACAAAGTGGGCTGGCACATTAAGCCTGCTGTTTGCATACATGACGCAAGGACCATGCACAGCATGATGAAACTTACGTGTAATTTATAGTTCTGAGGTGACAGTCAGTCAAGAGGGCTGGATTCCCAGGGTCTGAATGTATGTAAAGGTTCCAAATGTTAACAGCTATTGATAAACTAATATGATTGGTAATTTTTAAGCCCAGTATGCAATTACAAAATTCTTTACATGCTCAGGTAATGGTGAAAACCTCTTTTTAAAAATCTGTACCCCATTTATTTTCAATTTAATTAAGAGACATTAATTCATACATAACCTCCATGTTGCTGTTCTAGTACCATACCTAATCCACTTTACAAGATATCTGGCAATTCTCATCCACTTTTATTGTGGACAGCAATATTCATAACTGTTATTGCTTTCGCAGTGTTATCCTCCATATGCTAAACTGTATTTTGTTGATTTTTAATTTTTTTCTGTGTGACGTATATTTGCCAAATAGTTTTCTTCAAGACTAAATCATGATCAAATAGCATTGTTCCAGATAGTGTGCCATTTGCCACTCCAATCACTACAAGAGTTGCAATTAGTTCAACTTTTGAAGTTCACACATTTCTGACAATTTAAACACAGATAATGAATGCATCAGCTTACTCACCTCATCTCTATCCTCATTTGCAAATCTTATGTATGTTTCATACATTCTTTTTCAAAGCAAAAAAGATCTGAGAGATATCTGTGAAATGTTTGCTTTACGCTCTGATTTGTTTTATTGCCCTATTGTATTAAAGTTAACATCCGACATCTCGTCTGCCTCAGGCCCTATACAATAATGTAACATATTGACTTGTCCATCTGCCAACTTCTTAGCCAACTCATGCAGTGCAGAAACTTTTGAACAGCTCTATCCATTTGCTGCATTCCATTGCATTACAAAAATTACAATTCTCCAGAGGAACCAAGGGCACACAGGGAACAGGAGACACTTCAGGGTCGCGATGTCACCATTGTGGTGAAGAGTGGACGTACCCAAAGAAAACTGTTCTTGGCTACAGCTTTCTTGATATTCAGACTTTTTGGAATGCCTCAGGTTACTTGGCAGATCACAGACCTTTGCACACAAGTCTTGAAAAAAAAAAATTTGACTTCTTTCTCAGGCTTGTTGTATGGGATCTACTTGACCTATCAACACATCTGCCAATGTAGTAACTGATGACGTTTGAATGCTGGTTGTCATGTAATTTGTCAGTTGGCCTAATGGCTGTCTGTAGCTCACTTGTCCATATTTATTACATGTAGGAGTCGTCCAGTCTTGTGCTGAGGTGGCCAGCTAGCTGCCTTAGTGTTGTGTAGGGAGTGGCCCACACCAGTCTGTCTTGTGCCCATGGGTACTGTATTCAATTGCATATATCAGTTCCTTATATAAATGTAAAACAACAATTTTGGTTGTGTTTAATGTTTTCTGGCATTGCAATATTGTTACATACTCAAGTGCATTTCCTTGTGACTCTCACTGCCATAGTTCTTTCATACCTGCTACCGTCTGTTTCTTTATTAAACATAAACTTAAATTAGCCTAAAGTGTAAAAATGATGGGCATCTCTTCAGTGCTGCCTCTCTCAGACTCTTGTCTGTTATTTGTACAGCTGCCTTGCGAGTCTCATGCTGTATGCATATTGATAATTAACCATGCCTGGCATTATGGTGTGTTTCCATGTACTACATAAAGAGCAAGGACTGCACCCTCGTGTAACATTTTTGGGACCATCACACAAAACTGAACTGTTTACATTTAATCCAACTTTGTCCCTATTTACCACCATTTTTATTTCCAAATTATTTTAGTAAGCGATTAAAGTTGCCAGATATCCTGAAAGGAAAAACAGGAAGTGTTTCAGAGACATTGCATTTTTGAACCATCTTAAATTAACAAACTTCATATACTTTCAACGAACCAAACTTAGAAATGAATATAGCTACTGAATAAAGTTGAAACATCATAAAAACATACTTGTTTGTATAAGTTATAGTAAACATTTTTGTCTAAAAGTAATGAAAGTCATTACTCTTTTCTTTTAAATTGAAAAATGAAAAGAACTCATGACACCAAATAAGTTAACTGAACTTCTGTTCATCTCATGTTCACAACAAAGTTTTGTATTTCAAAATAAGTATTAATATATATATATATATTTTTTTTTTTAAATTTCGGACTCTGAACAAAATTTATCTAATGAAATTATTAGAATGCAAAGAGTGTACTTTGAAAAGAACACACATTTTGTTATAGGATGCAACAATCATTAACAAATCCTGAAATTGAATCAGTTTTTGTTAGGTTTTTATAGTTAATTTTAAAAAATTTGACATAAGTATACTATTAGTTACATACAAGTACATTAAACTAAATGTGCAAAAAATGAATTGTTGCAGATAAAGCAGTCTATTTGGCAACCAATACAAGGTGCGCAAAATTTTATAGCAATGAGTGTGTGCATTACGGAAGAACTCATTATTAGTGTGTTTATTTTTATGTAAGACATAGTAAAAAGTTTGTGAATTTTTTGTGTAGATAGAAATGGATTGTTTTCAATACCTTGACTTTGATGACAGCTGTGGAGCAATTCCCATCGTCCTGAGTTGGTGCAGCCTACCATTGAGTCAACACTGAAGGACCTGGGTCTGACATATCTAGATCTTTACCTGGTTCACTGGCCAATCACACTGAAGGTAAGTCATTCCTACTGCCACCCAGTATTTTTGAAAGGTGCATCTTGGTGCCATGTTTGTTTGCAAGACAAGCCTTGTATGTTCAGCCAAAGTTTAGGAAATTACACATTTTAGTGGCAGCTTCAAATTGAGGGTATTTGTTAGCTTTATTGAATGCAATAATAATTATTGTGGTTACCTTTTTGAAAATGAGAAAGTGAGTCCCTTAATTTTCAAAACTGACATCATAAACAAGCAGTATTGAACCATAGTTAATAATTTAGTAAAGCAATAACAGTATAGTAATAATGTAGCCTAGACAATCAAAACTGGCAAATCCTTACACCAAATTTTTAGGAATTTACCAGCAAATTTGGTGTTAAATAATTGGCATTAGTTTTGGGAAGATTGGCATGTGTCACACTGGAAAATAAAATATTCAAGTGGTAAGGTAGGCTATCTCATTAAGATATGATGTTAACTCTCTGAGTTGATGAAGAAAATTTGTAGTGGAGTACAGTACTTCATGAAGTTATATGTAACAAAAACTGTAAGGAAAAGGATGTTTTAAATCTTAAAACATGTTATCCGTTGTAATAATTCACAAGAATGAAAAAATTGCATCTAAATTTTTCCCCATTAGGGTTTTGAGGGTTTATTTATAATAAAACATCTTAGGCCATTTGTTCAGAAGGTGAAAATGATTAACTAATTTCTGATTTATTATTATAGTTTTTTATGAATTAATCAAAAACACCTATTTGGAAAAAATTGAGATATGAGCTATCATAGCTGACAGTTCTGTATTGTATTTGAAATGTCAGATAAATATTAACTGAGAAAATTTAATTTGAAAAAGCATAGCAGTAGATATTAATAGTCAGTTTGGGTGCAGGCATCAGGAGGAAGGAGGAATCGCCTGCCAACTCGTTTAAGAAGGCGGCCGGTGGCCTGGGACAGCCATGTTATCAACAAAATTGGCTGTTTCAACCCAAAAATTACTTCAGAAGTGTGATCACTTGACCAAAAAATCACTTTTTTCAACAAAACTTTTGTAAGAAAATGAGAAAAGCAGATTTGAAGCTCCTCAAAGCAAGAGTCTAAAAGACCTCAGATAAGCATGAGGATTTGATGCTCTTAAGCGGAATAAGTCTCTTTATTTTCAGAACAGTAAAAGAGGATCTGANTCAGATAAGCATGAGGATTTGATGCTCTTAAGCGGAATAAGTCTCTTTATTTTCAGAACAGTAAAAGAGGATCTGAGGCTCCGAGTCAGGTCCAGCAGATCGGGGAGGATCAGCGGGCATGGCCTCCTCCCCCGACTGCCATCATACAGCTACCATGTCCTCACCCCTCTTCATCCACACCTAACCTTTCCCCCCATCCAAAGGCAATTAATTAAAAATCAAGAAAAATCAAAAAAAAATTCTAAACATCGAGGAACATATAATTTTACCTCGCCCTTCTCTTCCGCTCACCCCACCACCCTAACCAACACCGCCCTCCAGTCTCCTCAGGCATAACATTTTTATATTGCATTTAAGTTTTCTTTGCAGCTCTTCTACTTTGTTCTTCGTGTTTAGTGGTAGAAAACTCCGGATACCCACAAAAAATGATAGTAGTATTTTCTCCATGGTTACATATGATATGTTCGCAATAATTGTTAACTATTTCTCCATATGTGGAATNATGATAGTAGTATTTTCTCCATGGTTACATATGATATGTTCGCAATAATTGTTAACTATTTCTCCATATGTGGAATAATTCACCCAGCTCACATAATTCTTCCATTCTGTACAAATGTAGTATCAGTTTCATCAGTTTCTTCCTGAAAACCATTTTGAAATATCTTCATTAATGAAGAGATTTTGTGCCTTTCGAAGTGACAAACTATCTAAAAGAGATGGTGGCCTAGNTTTGAAATATCTTCATTAATGAAGAGATTTTGTGCCTTTCGAAGTGACAAACTATCTAAAAGAGATGGTGGCCTAGGTGCCAGCTCATGATGCTCTTTTAATTTGTTTGGACTGTCGCAAACACAGTATTATGTTGAAAAGCTGTAAACTATTGACTGTCACTTCCTTTGATCTAACTTTCACCTTTTTTGGGTTGTGCTGAGTTTTCACCATGTCCTTTCTATGCAAAACTGCAATTTGCCAAAATGTTTTCCTTCCATTTTTCCCATTGCTGCGATCCCAATTTCATAAGCCTGATCACAGTTCACAGTCATCAGACACATAGCCACATGTTAAAGAGACAAGTTCTCCTGATAACTTAGTGAACGGATTGTGTTCTCGAAGCCATGTACTGAACTTTTCTAAATCTGTGATGTTTTTGTTTCTTCTTGTTTTTATAATTTCTAATTTCTACATGTTGTTCAGTAAATGTCAGTGGCGACTTGTGAGCCCAAAAGTGGATGAAGCGCCATGAGCAAAGGGTGGGAATAGAATTTCGAGTTTACTGGATTAAAAACTTGTTGCTAGGAGTCTATCACTAGAAATATCTAAAAAATGCTGATAATAGAACTGATAGTTTTCTTTTGAAAATTATGTCATGAACTTTATGTATACAGACATGCACACATGAATACAAACACACACATGCACTAAACACAATAGGTAACTAGTCTACAGAGTTTATCTGACCTCACAAGAGCAATACTATTACGTAATTAATAACTGCTCTTTCAGAATAACATGTTGGTATACAAATGGTTGTGGATATATAAAGTATCCTAATCCCCGACTCAAGAAATTGCCATATTGTATTCACTTTTAATCAAATGGTTTTTCACCTACTATCTCAAAACCTGAGTATCTTAAAAAAAATGTATTGGATGAAAATGTCTGTAACTAAATTATAAACGTAAAAGGTCTCAACAAAATTTTGTATCTTAGATATTTTCTAATATGTCCGCAAATAATTTTGCGCCAAACTTTTGTTAAGTCTCATCATCTTAAAACTTTAACATTTTGTAGCCTCATATTCGTGTTATTTTTACGTATCATTGCATATAAAAAACACTGACATTAAAAAAAATAGAATTTTTTACATTGCTGAAATTTTTGTGTCTCAAGTTACATAAGCAGTTTGTCACTCCTGTAAAAGTTACACGCAGCGAATGTCATCTGTAGACGCAGGCAGAATTGCCAACTTTTTTGAGAGAAAGTTTAAATCGACATACAATAATCACCAGATTGTAATATTGGAATATTTAAAATTTAATTTAGGCAAAATGTATAAAATAATTGTTTTTAATTATTAAAACATTATTTATTACTGCTCCTTACATTTGCCTATCTCTAGATGTATGTATACAGTGAAACCTCTATTATTCGTTTTTCATGGGACCTACTGACAAAAACTCAGCATGCGCGAAAACTCAACATGTGGACCACTCTCCTTAAAAAGTAAAACGTAACCTCAAAAAAAAAATTGTTTTCATCCTTGGGTATACTGAGTTGATTGCCTGTAATGAACAGTGGGCATATCGAAAATACTGGATGAAAAAACCTATTACAATCATTCAATATAAGTATTGTATTATAAAATATTGAAATGCATTTAATTTCGAACATCCGCTGAATGTTTACATAAAATTCACTAAATTTCTGCCAAATGTAAAAAAAGTGGCAAAAATCAAACATTTATTAAAAACAATGATTTACAACAGAAACGTGCTAAAAATTGTTAAAATTTAAGTAGAGTAATAAAGTATTAAACGTAGTCTCATCATAATAATGCTGCATTTTATTTTTTTTACTCTTCTTTGGAGGCAAATTTAACACAGTTTTTTAAGTTTGACATGTAAAAATCTGATTTTTTGAAATAATATTTTACTCTGCCAAAATTTCCGTTGTCCGCTAAATGTTTTTTTATTTCGCCAAATTAAGCGCGGTGTGCTAAGTTGACAACACTCGCCACTTGTGTGACAGTTGATATCACTGCATTACTCTTTAAAAAAGTTACTAGTGTAATTTTATCTTAACAGAATTAATCCGTGAAAACGTACTGTTCCCCTTTACTGCTCGTAATTTACATGGTATTTACCGTACTGACCTAAAAATTATTTTGTTTCCATTGTGGAACGAGAGTAAAGTTCAAATCCGTTCCGTCCATTATGAATGTCCGGTTCTCGTCCGTACCACATCCATTAAACATACGTGTTTTATTTGCGCAAATATTTGTTTGCTGACTTGAAGCAAATAAATGCCTGCAATTATTATGTTTTACCTGTTTTTCAACGTGAGTAATTTAAAACAAATAGTGATTGAATTATCAAAAATAAATTACGTGGTTGTTAACAATTGCAACGTTTCACGACAACTAGTTGTGTATACTAGCATTTGAGGTTAGGGAGTGTCTGTTTACCTGCTCTTGGCGCTACCGAATTTTGGTAGTACCAGTTTTAAGATAGTTTTTTCACAAATAAACAATAGTTCCGAATATATTTTGGTTTTTGGACAGAATATCTGACCGGTGGATGCAGGTAAATTAATGACTTAAGGGCATAGTACGAGGGGTTTTTTAACATTGCTTATATAGGATATTTGTTGGGACCATCCAAAAAAAATTGACTGATACGGGAAATAGACATAAACGGGAACGCAACGATGAGGTTTCACTGTGTATAAATTTTTAATATGGTAATCTCTACACATATGTACCTACAAACATGCAGTAATCGCAAGCCGTATAAATAGATACTTCAAGAACTTTTCCAGTTTAAGTTCTCAAAACTTTGCTTATGACTGAGCCAAACCATATTGTTTTTCCCGCAAGAGACAGCCCATACGATTACATACAAAGGGATAATTACATGCAATAAAACATGTATATAATATCTGTCTCGTGCTCTTTTTCTCTCTCCAGGTGTATATAATAAATTTCAGGGAAATGAACACTCCTGTAGACCCAAAAATGCTAATTTGATAATAGAAAAAAATCTTCAGTCTTACTTCAAATCACCACATCTTACACCTGATTTTTAAAGAAATCACTTACTTTTCAACTTGTTGCAAAAATGAAATTTGGCTACCAGACCATTTCCTGAAATCACCAGATCTAGTGAGAAAATCACCAAGATGTTGCTTCTTCGGCCGGCTCGGAAATACTTTGGTAGCATTCAGGTATTGACGCGAAGCAACGAGGAGGTGCCAGAGCGCGTCTGCGGACAGAAAATACATGTGCAGTTTCCAAACACTGTCCCCATCAACAACCGTCTATATATGCTGTTCACGGTAAAGTGAGCACTTTTGAGGCCCTAGTTTAGTTTTTCTTTCGGTCATTTTTTATCCTTAACCAGCTTTTTAAATATATATTGCAGTGTAAGTAATAAAGCACAGTGTGTATATTCCACCCCACTAGCCTATATCTCCTTTTTCTTGATTTCCTGACCTGCATTTTTGAGGCTGAATGGTGTAGCCGTGTATTCTTGTGGTTTTCAGTGCCTCAATGAAAGAACGGCATAAAAACAAAAGTTTTTTTGTCTTCAAACTTATTGAGGAATGGTTTTAAATAATGGATCAGACAGATAAAATAAAACTAAAGTAAATAAATACTAATAATGTAATTTAGGTGAGGCTGAGCATCAAATGCGTCCATTGCGAGCCACCACTGGTAAATGTTATGGAAGTTCACAAAAATTCTTCATTGGATGCTTGTATCTTTAAATAATGAGTTCCGTACACCCATTTAGACAGTGTGCAGTGTGCTTTCAGTTATGCCTCTGCCATCTATCAGACCTCAGACAGATTTAATGGTGCCCATGAGACATTGCTCAACAGTCATATCTGTCCAGGTCCCGACCAAAATTTGCAGTTCTCTCTCACTGTAAAAATCCCCTTTTTTTATTAACAATTCTAGCTCCCTCTTTGTCATTTGAGAGTTCATAATTTGTTGGGCATGTGTGCAGACTTTGAATAAGGTAAGTGCCCAGCAGAATGGAAAAACAGGAGCATTTTTACTGTCATAGCCAAGTGCATATCCCAGTCTCCGATTTTGAAATGCAATTTTAATACTCTAAAGAAATTAATAGATGAGAATAAATAGCCAAATTGTTAAGATTTAAGCCAGATTTAGAGGGTTGGAACAAAAATGTTAGTCTGGTGTAGTGATGTACGCACTTTTCTCCCATTACGTGCTCTACGAATCTTCCCGTCCACCAAACTGTGGGAACATTTTTCCATCTGAAATGTTTTGTCAAATTACCATAAACAAAGATGTTGAACTGTAAAAACCATAATAAACTTTACTTAAAAAAGTAAAAATTGATTAATTTCTAGAAATTTTTATTGAAGCTTTAAACAAAGCAAAAAATTCAAGAGGAAAACTGGAAAAAGTTATTTTGACCAGGGCTAATGGTAGCGGAGACATCAGTGGTAATCCAAAAGCTTATAAATAGGATGTTGCAGAAGGGGCAGGGGAGAAAGCACTATACAGAGGGGTGAGGACTTTGGGGTCCTAACAACTGGCAGAAGTTCAGCTTGTCACTGATTTTTTCCGACATTCGAGAATTTTTTCCCAGTCATTTCTTGGGCTAAAAACACGCCATTGGAAAGGAGGGTCACCAACCATAAGAAGATAACAAACACAATGTGGATTTTCTGTCTCGAAAAATTCTTGTTACTTTGCCTTTCAGATCTTAACACTGCTATTTTGTCTCAATTACAGAATATACTATTATTTTCTGTGACATTTTGCACCCAACCACACCAGTAAACCAGATACTATTGAAGTCTGGTTAGTGGTTTGAGATCAAGTCTGCATGCATTCCTTGTCAACAATGCATCGGTTTTTTATTTTTGTCTTCATACAGGTTACAATGTATATCAGTTTTGACCTAGGTTTATATTACAAATTTTTTTATTGTGTTTTTTTTTGTTATGAATTACTTTCCCACTGGTTATTAACATTATAAAGTACTCTGCATATGTAAATTTGGTATATCAATTTTGTATATTATTTCAATACAAGTGTACAACACTTGCAGTGAACATAGGAAGTGTTGCCTTTAGATTCATTATAAAAAAAANATATTATTTCAATACAAGTGTACAACACTTGCAGTGAACATAGGAAGTGTTGCCTTTAGATTCATTATAAAAAAAAAGGTTCTATTGTATTTATGAGTTCATTTGTAACATTTTCATTTTCAAAATTAATTCTGTAACATGCATTTATTTTAATATTCCTGTACACAAAAAAATGTTTTTATACCCACCCAAATGTATAGCAAAGCATCCAAGCAAAAGTCGTCAATTAATCTACATTTTGTTTTTTTAAANTTTTTATACCCACCCAAATGTATAGCAAAGCATCCAAGCAAAAGTCGTCAATTAATCTACATTTTGTTTTTTTAAAAGAACTAACTAGGTTTAAGAATACCTTATTTTGCAAGTAACATTAATCTTGTTTATTGCAGAACCAATGCAATATAAAACCAATTTTTCAAACCTGTCAACAGTAACTGTCAACAGTAACAAAACATGTAAACAACCTCAGACATGCTTACTGTTTTCTGTGTTCACAAATCAGTATTTGTATAAATATAAACCAACATATTTTTTTAATTTTTGTCTTAACTTTAACTTACGTGGTTTGTTGTATTACTCTACTTTTTAGACACTGTAAACTGAAATAAGTTAAAAATTGCTCTTAATTGTCTTGCGTTTCACCAATACCATTGTTTCAGTATTATAATAATCTAAATTCAACTTTAATATAAGCAAAAAGCTTTTTAATGCATCAAAAGTACATCTGTGAATTGGCATTACAGAATCGGCACATCTGCATAATTTTGTTATCTTCACATCTGTAATATTGACCATATTTGTTGTTTACGTTAGTACTGGGAATAAGTATAACCCAACAATGACTGCAAATATTTATAATTATTCTTAACCGTTTAAAACCACTTGTCACTTCCAAAGGCAAAACATTCAAAATACCACCTCAGCTCTGCTTTGTGTTGATTTAAATCCTCTTGGTTTCTTTATTACGTTCATGAAGTTTACTTTGCTAGTGATTACATTTATGTGAGCTGTATTTTCCTTCTTTCTTACATTGGTTATTGAAATCTGCTGAACAAACTTAAGGTGTTTACTATTACAGTAACATTTTTTAATGAAGTATGATGACTTCCGAGGTATAGCTTAGGGCCACATTGAGTAGTTTCTCTTTCAGCGCAGAGTGCCAACGTCGTGTCCTTGCTCGAATATGGGGGCCGTTCTGGGCCTCAAGCTTAGGTTCACAGTTGGCAGGGTCGCTGGATGCTAGGNTGTCCTTGCTCGAATATGGGGGCCGTTCTGGGCCTCAAGCTTAGGTTCACAGTTGGCAGGGTCGCTGGATGCTAGGTAACTCTGGCCCTATCCACGCATTGCCAGGTCTTGGCATCTTAGTAGGTGGGAAAAACATTTCTGGGGGAATGGCTAGCTGTAATGGCAATGTGTGGTTGCGTTCCCTTTGGGCTTGATCTCGTTTGGCCATGTAGACACATTTTATGCCCTGGGGTTGCATTTGTTCAGGTGCAGCCTACGGGTTACAGACACCTGGGGTCTTGGTGTGTGGCTGGAAGAGTCTGGGTTGATATTGAGGGGGTTCGTTGACTTGCTGCTGCTGTGTGAGATGGGCAAGCTTCCTCTACTTCATATACAGTAATTTACCTGAGCTGAAGGTAATGTTGGGTTTCTTGTCTTGGAGTGAATTTGGCTCTTTCTATCTCCCACTTGCTTGGAGAAATCTATCAGTAGGGGTTGGGGAGTGCTACAGGGATCTCTAGGTGGTAACGCAGAAGTGTACAAGTGTTGTCCTCCTGTGGAAACCTCTGCACTTGGCAAATCGTGGTGGAACGTACAGAGGCGGATGGGAGGACTCAGTGCCTATACTTTGCCTGGCTGTGCCAGGATCCCGTTTACTCATACAGACCCTCAAACATCCTGTGGCGAATCGCGGTGGCATGCTAGATTGTTGGGGGTGGTGACAGTCTTGGAATTAACCTGATTATGACCTAGTGGCAGCTTCTGGGTATCTTGCTTGACAGTCGTGTCCAGATGACCCAAGTCCAACCAAGACAGACGAAACAGCGACGGTACCAGGGATACCCCCCTTGAGGCGCAGTCGCCTGCTACAGGAATTATTTTGTTCTTGCCTGAGCGTGTATCTTTGGTTCCCCTATTTGTTGCAGAGAAACCCCTGTGGATGGGGTAGGTTACTGGGTTAACAGAGACTGCAGATAATGGCAAGTTAAATAGGTATAACCTCTCTCCAATAAGCAGACGTAACTCCGGAATAAAGGGCTGCATTGTTTACTCAGAATAGACAATCTCCAGTTGTAAGCTATACCTGTTAGTTTTTAATGCTAAGTTAACAAAAATATCCCTTTCTGGTTTGACCTGGGCAGAAATGTGGCTTACGCCATGTTCAAATTACACCTGTCTACCTTAATCTAGCTGTCTAGCAAACCTAGGCACGTGAGTAGAAGTCTCAGATCAAGTCACAATGAGGCAGTCTGCGTAGCGAGCATGGCCTCCGAACACCTTCGAGGGTGACTCAAATGGTAAGGTTGCTTATCCCTCATGGACAGTTGGCTAGTGGTTGCAAGTAACAGAGTATTGCAGTGATTTTAAGAGAGGGAAGTGTAGGCGATGGCTGATGAACAACAGGCATTTTCTGGGGCTGCAACTCAATAAATAGCAGCGCAGTGGATGTCCTGAGCACTAGAGGCATGCAGAGGTGACTCACTGCTCCATCTTATCACCACTCTATGGTAGCTGTGCGAACTGGCTGCATGCGGGAGGGAGTGGTAGGGGATGGCAACCAAGCTAGGCCGGGTTGCGAAACGGGAACCGGCAGTTGGGTGGGTGGTATCCTTGCCTGCTTCAGGGTAGACCAACACTTGTTCAATTCAACTTACGTCTCTAGCTGCAGTGAGACTGGTCCAGGCGATTTGTAACAGCAGCAATGGTGGTTTTGGGTCAAACAGTCTGCATCAAGTACATCAATAAAGCCTATACAGTTGACCTACAGTATAGGTCTTCAGGAACCATCAAACCATCTCAAAAATGTATGAAAACAATAAAATATCCTTGCTAAAATGCAATAAATTGAAATGAAAACCATAATAAAAAAAATTCACTGGCCTATGGCAATAATATGTAGGTATTTCTCAGTAGGTACCCTTAAACCATCTGCCGAAACACACACAAAAAAAAGGTTAAGTCTGTTTAAAACTACCTTTTAAGTTATGCGCATGCGTGCCTAGCGAGATAGACTTAGCACGACACATGACGCAAAGGGCTTCTTTGTTATTCACCCCTCCCTCTCCTCTGCAGCCAGCACACCCCTGAACGCCTAGCTGCCCTCCAACCATGCGCGCATAGCAACAGCAGTAGCCAATAACAATGTCAATGTGGTTTACAGATCTTCCCCTTCTCACCCATGAACACCTTTTATCTTATAACGCCATATTCATTAAGGCTGTGCTACAATCCCAGCAAGAAATAGCTGTAGATAATAGAATACGCACTTCTTTATCACGTCTGCTACAACACAGCATACGACTTGGAATGGCAGTCTGCTTGCCGTAAGCAGACCCGGCAAACGTTGTTTTGCCATAAAAAGTATTTCTAGTGATTATAGTATTAGAAAAAAATAACTATAACTTATTGTAAGTGTGTGTGAGGATGTGGTATATAAGTGGAAGAGGCATGGAGCTCTGTGGACGATGACGGAATATAAAATTAACAAAACACCAAACATTTATAATTTTAATTCATAAACATTTATTGAAAAATATATAATTATTTACGCAGCCAAAAAACAATATCAATTCCTTAACGCAGTAGAGTGTACAATATTTGTTGTCATGACATCTGTAGCTAATACAAATAAACTTGATGGTTTGCCCACTCGAGAGCATGCCACGTATAATTGTCCGTGTGAAAAACATGGCGTGCTCAAATCTAAGCCACAAACAGACATTGTTTGGCCTTGAGATCGGTTGATGGTCATTGCAAATGCCAATCTAATTGGAAATTGAAGACGTTTGAATGGAATTGGCACATCTGTGGGTATAATAGGGATCCGTGGTAGCAAGATACTTTCACCTCGGAATTTGCCATTTAAAATAATGCATTCAATTACATTTTTCATCAATTTTTTAACAACTAATCGCGTGCCATTGCACAGCCGTGGTGGATTTAAATTACGAAGTAAAATAACCGGAGATCCAACCTTTAATTGTAAATTATGCTGTGGCATGCCTGGTAAATCTAAAGAGTTTAAAAACTCTGCTGGATAATTCACAGCTTCGGAAGCATCGCAAACAGAATCAATAGATTTGTATGTCACCAAGTCCCCTGGCAGCAATTGCTGTATCTTGAGATTTAATTCGTTGACGTCCACATTTTTTGCTGCTAAAATTGCTCTTTCTGCCAGCCACTCATGATGAATGTATTGTGTGTGTACATCGGGAAATATGTGGTCAATGAGAGCATCTTGTGAATGAACGATTGTGCAGAAATCGGTCGGTAATTTTATGGATCTAGTTTCATCTGCAGTAACTTTTCCATCGCCGATATCTAATAGTTGTTTCGAGAATATTTCAGCGGATCGATCTTGAAGCATTTGAACGCGCATATTAACTGTCAGTTGTAATTTTTCAACATTACGCCATAGTGGCGATGATTTTAAACAGGCGTTGATTTCATCAGCATACGTTGAACGTGGAATGATGGGAAGCGTTTGTCTAAAATCACCTGATAGGAGTAATAGAGTACCACCAAATAGTTTGTCGTTGTTTTTGAGATCTTTCAATGTCCTGTTCAATGCCTCAAGCGAATATTTGTGTGCCATAGTGCATTCATCCCAAATGATAATTTTACACTGTTTCAGGACTGTGGCTATGGACGAATTTTTCTTTATGTTGCACACTGCATCTGGGTTATTTTGAATATTTAGTGGCAACTTAAACGCTGAATGAGCTGTTCTGCCTCCATCCAGTAAAGTTGCCGCAATGCCAGACGATGCAACCGCCAATGCGATGCCATTATTCGATCGTATTTCGGCGAGAATTAGCGAAATAAGGAATGTTTTGCCAGTTCCACCCGGTGCGTCCAAAAAAAAGAATCCACCTTGCCCTGCCGAAACTGCGATCATAACGCGGTCATAAACAGTTCTTTGTTCCTCATTCATTAGTGGGACAGTGCGAGTAACAATCGCTGCCAATTCTATAGTATCGTATTGTAGTTCACGATTCATTTCAGTGTTCAGTAAATCAGATGCACTTCGGTTTGGCGATTGCATACCGAAATGAGTGAGTGGTAAATTGGCAATCATAATGCAATGATCCTCAATAGCAATCAATGCTTCATTGTACATAGCGTCGCTGAATGGAATTGTTAGATCGTTGCACCGTGAACGATGTTGATGCAAAATATCATCACTCATTGAATCTTTGTGATTATCCCACAATGTCTCTGCACGGGCCGGGAAACATGTAGTCAACACTATAGCAAATAGTAGACGAATTTGTTTTGCTGAACAGTTCAATGCTGCTTCAGCAAGCATACATTCCCACTGGTTGTCGTCTTCCAGCAAGCCGAGTGCAAGACATGCATCTTTATACGTTGGATACTGGTGTTCATTCACTTTACGTATATCTTGAAATGACAATGGACCGGTGACATTAACCAATAACAGTCGAAGATAAAAGCACTCAGTCTGCCTTGGATTGACTGTAAATACACGTCCCAAGGTGTTTGATTTGAATAAACCGGGACATGCATCAATCGGTGTGCCTTGCTTTCGGGGCATCCATTTTTTGGTTTGGCCCCATGTGAAATAGCGTGGTATATCTGTATAGAGTAATGTCCGTGCAAAGGCACCAAAAGCATCCTCACGGTTACATAATTGAAAGAATTCGGTGAGTGTAGTTTTTGGTGGACTTATAGCACGATCAATCGCTGTCTCGTCCGTGAAATATACGCGCTGACCGTTTTCAAGATGGACGGCTAAATGAATAACTGCTGGATCCCGTTCATGAATTGGGAAACCAAAGATACGCCAAACTGCTTCATTGGAGCTGATGTACCGGCCAATTTGGTAGAGCGTTATTTCATCGTTTTTATTCACTGGAGGAGCATTCAGGTTTGTATTTTCCACTCGAAATACAGCCATATCACTGCCTTTATTCACATACTTGCAAATGTATTTGATGCTCTTCACTGAACTGCAGAACTCAACGTTAATATGAGCATTGTATGTTTTGCTCAGCAGAGGCGAATATGGTACCACCCAACGATTGTCAATGTCAATGTCTGTGTGATTGATATTTTTAATGAATGATTGTCCGCCATTATCGGAACTTCTTCGACGATACATTGGATAACCGTCAACATTTGTGATTGTATCATAAGCGAAATTTTTTGGGAAATTTTTGGTACATTTTCCATCTACCATGCAAGGCGATGACATATTCAGAATACCGCATGGGCCATGAATCATGTTTGCTGTAACAATGTCAAACAGCATTTGATCAATAGATGGATCTGGAATTTCCGCAGAAATTATACTATCAATTTCTTCAGGACGGATTTTGTCGATCAACCAAACCAAAATGTGGGCATGCGGTAATCCACGCTTTTGCCATTCAACCGTATACATCCAGCAACGTGTGGGGCCGAATACATGTAATTTCGTAATGAAAATTATTAAAGACTTTAATTTTTGTCTGAACACACGTGCCGTAATGTCATGACGATGTATTGCATTTTGTCCAGGCAATAGCAAAGATGTAATCTCCGTCCATTTTGGATTACATGTGAACGTGATAAATAAACATGGTCGTCCATATACGCGCACGAAAGTCATAGCATCCTGTGTATACTCTTGCATATGACGTGGACTGCCTATGTACGATGATGGTAGAATGACAGAGTTACCAATTTCGTTGATGTCGGCGTTGTTGACAATAGCGTCTCGCAAGTGAATGTATTCTTCCGCACGCAGCTTTTGTTGGTTATATCGCAAGTATCGTAGTCGTTCACTCTCTATCTTCACGTACATGTCGACCATGAATTGTTGACAAAGCTCACGACATCGTAGAATGACGTTATCCTGACCGCGTCTTACCATCAATCGATAGGCGTAAAAATCCTTAGAACTAACATTCTTGTTTGTTTCGGCTCCTGTAATATCTCGTTGCTTAATATTTATGCAATATCCGTCTTGTCCCTTCCAGAACATTAGTGGATATTGGAGAGCGTCGTATGAACGGTGTGTATCAGCAATGAACTGGAGATTATTATTTCTTCTACGAATCACGATTTCTCGTGAAGTTGAACGATCACCAACGATAATTCCAGCAACGTCGTCAACAACAGGTGCATTGAATCTACGAACGTGCTCTCCAGCAGGTGTTTTGTCAGGATTGATGACAATAGCGTGATCATCACTTTCTAACTTGTGCATGTGTGATTTGAATATTTTCAATAATTCATTGTGCTCATTCAATAGAGTGTCCAGCTCGCTGACGATGCGTCTTGCAAAAAGTGAATCGAGGTGAGTGTAGCTACAGCGTGCGTCCACACGTGCATCCTCACCGCCCATAAAATAGATTTGCAAAAATTTATGTGGTTCTTCAGGCATTGGCAGCAATGAGCCCACTTTATGATAAATTTGGCCTTTGATTTTGAATGTTGCATTGAATTGTTGACCATTTGCAGCGCTATTTTTAACCACTTCTGTTGCTCCGAACGATGTCATTTGGAAACATGAATTGAATTTTCTAATAGACTTCAGGAACAGGTTAGAATCTGGATCCGTGCCCATAAGAAAGCCGTTTAATGGTTCAGGTGGTGTTTCAATTGCTGGTAATTGCACCTTACCCGATGAGCAACACATCCCGGCTGCCTCATATTTAAATTTTAGGGCATTACAATGCAGGCATTCTGTATCCATAGCACCAATGTCCACTTTTGAATGAGCATAATATTGAATATCAGGCTCATACTCGAATGCTAGACGCAGGAATGAATCTTTCGTGAATGATCGATGTATTTGTTGGCGTTGTTGATTATTTTCCCTGCGTCTGTCAACTACGAAACGGCGTGATTGTCTTTGTTCTGATCTTCTTTGTTCGTTTTGTCCAGCTCGTGCATCTTCTGATTGTTGTTGACGAAATTGCGCCATGCTCACACGCGCATTGGTATTATCTTGCTGTATATCTTCTTCAGTTCTTTGGGCCCTTCTTTTTCGCACGCATGCAGCGTTACGCGTTTGACAGCCCAAAGAAGCCCCTCTGCGTTTTGTTGGCATTGTTCACTGTAAAAAAAACACATAAATATAAAAAATTGAATTACTTAATGATGAAAAACAGTATAGTTATAATGTAATTATTCTTTGGTTGCACATATATACACATACGTGTAAATTCACACATACATATACGCAATATTTAATGATAATTAATGTATATTTCTTATTATTAAATTATTTTTAATAATAAGCGTTTACTCAATGATAAAAAACAGTATAGTTATAATGTATTTATCATTAATTGCACATATATACACATACATATACATACACGCAATATTTAATGTTAATTAATGTATATTTCTAATTATTAAATTATTTACCTTGTGCAATATTTATTTTTTAGATGGATTCTCACTAAATTTTACACACACTGACTTTAATATAATATAATAAACAAATTTGTTTATTATATAACACGTGCTCGTGACACGTGTTGAGTACTGTTGAGGTTATATAAAATTAATTAAATAACTGAACGTGAGAACTACACTTATATATTAGATAATTTAATAAATATTAATAAAATGGAAATACAAACAATTACAGCTTTGCGATCAATAATAAAGTTAATTAAGAAGTACACTTAATTATTGAAAATATAATTGTAAACACGTCACTACTACGATCTGAGCACAAATGAATAAGAGAAAGGTTATTGTGTGAGAGAAAGTGGAGACCGGCTACTCCGTGCTGTGTCACTGGGAGACACCTGGTGGGAATAAATTGTAACCTAGATCGATAAATGATCGATGATAATTGATCAGTTATCGACCTAGGGTAAAATTTATTAAATTACTAATATCGCTATAAAAAAATAAGGGTTGGTGGTAGAAGGGTGAAAATTTAGGAGGGTATGTATTTTTTGATGCCACATCATAAAAAAATAAAAAATAAAAATTTTGTTCAAACAATAAAAAAAATTTTTTTGGGGGTGGCCACCCTTATTACTTAGTGGAGACCGGCTACTCCGT
This sequence comes from Clitarchus hookeri, assembly GCA_002778355.1. Lineage (NCBI taxonomy): Eukaryota > Metazoa > Arthropoda > Insecta > Phasmatodea > Phasmatidae > Clitarchus > Clitarchus hookeri. The sequence continues at coordinate 164,630 of NQII01004056.1, forward strand.
GCTGTGTCACTGGGAGACACCTGGTGGGAATAAATTGTAACCTAGATCGATAAATGATCGATGATAATTGATCAGTTATCGACCTAGGGTAAAATTTATTAAATTACTAATATCGCTATAAAAAAATAAGGGTTGGTGGTAGAAGGGTGAAAATTTAGGAGGGTATGTATTTTTTGATGCCACATCATAAAAAAATAAAAAATAAAAATTTTGTTCAAACAATAAAAAAAAATTGTTTGGGGGTGGCCACCCTTATTACTTAGGGGTGTAAAAAATAGATATAAATCTATTCTCAGACCTACCGAGTATACATAAAAAATTTCATAAAAATCGGTCCAGCCGTTTCGGAGGAGTTCAGTGACTAACACTGTGACGGGAGAATTTTATATATTAGATATATATATATTACATTTAAACAATAACATATATTTTTATATCAGGTTAGCCAGTATCTAAATATCTGTGAGCGGTAAGGACTGCTAGTTTCTGATTAGTCACGTAAGAGTTTTCTTACTGTGGTTGTAGACAATACTTTTTCAGGTTCACCCAGTAACAGTACTGTTATTTTCGTACTCTAACCCTACGGTGATTGTAGCACAGCCTTTAGGTTTTGTGTGCAGTGCAGTATTTAGCTTCAGCATACATTTTTCATTATTGCGGTTATAACCTTGATTTATTGCTTTTCTTCTTGGATTTTGACTATGGATTGCTATTGGAATTGACTGCATTACATGTTGATGACCGGATTACGCTATTTTTTTCATTGGAATATGATTATTTAAGGTTTTGGATCTCAGTTTCGTGTTTCATTTTTTGGCTTCGACTTTGGATACAACACATTATGTCAACAATAACGGTGTGCCAGCACCACCTGTTTCTGCTGCAACCCGCCTTGCTTCTCTGTCCCACGCGTCACAGTGGTCCTTGAAAAGTAGGTCACATCCTTCGCACCAGCTGTGTGCATGCGTGTCGAGGCTGGCTTTACATGTGCCGCTATGGGCCGTCAGTGTGTTCGATAAATGAAGGCATGATTGTATTGCAGCATACAAACAATTGTTTGTTAATTTATTTATTTCATTTTAGTGAGAAAGTTTGCCTTCACACTAAAAATGTACACTGGCATAAAATACATCCATAGTAGGACGTGCCACAATGTTTACGTTTTTGTGGCGGTGAGGGGAGGTGCACAGCTTTGTGGGGTGTATATTTCTATTTCTAAGACTTCTACTTATTGAAGTAAATTTTTGTTTTGCTAATAAATCTACTAATTTTTGCACAAAGAGTTATTGAGAATGGATTTCGCACTCACTTTAATTTAAGTGGAGCACAATATTTGAACTTTTTTCTCGTTAACGTGCGGTCGTTTCTGGTCTTGTGAAAATATATTTTTATCCAAAATATTTCTTCCTATTAAAATAAATTAAAATTCCTTTAATAAATCATCCACACTCGTTAAAAATTAAGCGGCGCAGAGTCTTTAAACTTTATTCTTGTCAACTACAGATCATTTATGATTTTTTGGAGTACCATGATTTGCAGAACATCTGCCAAGTGAATTATGTTAGTATTTAATTTAAATAAAAGTGTTATTTTGGTGTTGGGGTGTTAAAATAGGTAAATTTGGATTTAACGAAACAGCAAAATAGATTTAAAAAAATTCAGGAACCATGACATTTTGTTAAATCTGGGTTTTACTTATTTACTTAATAATGAAAGTACTTTGTGCTAAAAGTCTCATTTTTTAAACAGTTGCAGCATGGGCTTCTTGAAATTATGGCACAATCAATCAGACGTCTCCAGACTCGAATTCAGCGGTTGTCTGTATCCAGAAATAACTGTGATTTTCTGTTGAACACCATCATCGCCAATCCGCAAACTGCCATGCTGCCCATTCCCGACAGAAAGTCATACATGCTCTGCGATGCTCAGATCTTTAGACTTTGCAAGGGATGCCATGGCAACAGATTCATCTCTGCTAGCCACCTGGATATAATACTGGTGGACACAGGTGTATACCCAGCTGCCATGACATGTCCCTGGATGGTGCACAGCGATGCCCGCAGAGTGCTTATAGCCTGTCTCATGATGAATCAATCATCCCTGCAGATCTGCCGAGGTCGACCTGAGCCTCGTTGACAGATGTATGTACCCTCCTGTTCCCACTGCATCCAACACGACCCACTCTGTACGCAGAAAAGTTCAAGTGGCGAGAAATGCATCAAAATATCCAACCTGCCTCTCGAATGCAGACAGTGCAGCCTCTTTCAAACTTATCCAGCTGGGTAAAGGCTTGTCGAATGCTGCGTGTTCACTGAAGTTGGCTCTATGGCTCACACTGCTATTACTGCCATATTCAGTGTATTACAGCTATGAATGATTGAGAGATATGCATGCCACATAAGTGAAAAAAAAACTGCATTAAACGCAAATAAGCACATGTCGGGCTATGATGATACTGTGTCGAAACCTTCATTGTACTTTTGCGATTTGTTCATCTAATCCATTTTTCTGCATGTATATGCAACTAATTTTTTGCTATCCAGCTCCTCACTATTTTAGTGTCTCCACTTGTGTAAGTACAACTGACAATATTTCATAATTTTTATTTAACAAAGTCATTTAAACCATTTATTTGAGTGCTTAAGATAGGAAGAACAGGAAGTGGGACCAGTTGCAAGATTTGTGGAAATGTAAATACAACTAAAAAGAAGGAAACAGAGATAGACCTCTTATAATTACCTGAAGGGAAATTAAACTAGCGAGGACATAAAGTACAATTCCAGTACAACGTATATCTCTTTATTGTACAATTTTTCAATTCCCACTCTTCATAGCATCTGCTGTGCATCATTGGTAGTGCCGGTGGTCCAACGATGGTGCACCTGCTCGTCAACCGGGTTCCAGACGACTGCGGCATACGGACTCCTGCCTGGACCGCCGCATTTGATAAGCAGCCCTTGTTGCACAGATTAGGGCCATTGTTTCACCCAGGGTGTCAGTTAGGACCATATCAACTGTTTGCTGGGCGCTGGACTACGATCAAGGGTGCTGCTCACCAGACTTCCTCTCATACCTCATCACCATTCAGCCCGTCTCTGATGGTGTCGCGAACGACGCAATTAGAGGGATGAATGGTGCGGAGGTGGAGGTATGTTTATTGATGAGAGCAGATTCTGCCTTGGCGCCAGTGACAGACGTTCAAAGTGCGACGTCGACCATGAGAGCAGCAACAACTAGTGTATACGGCAGCGACATACAGGACCAACTCCTGGCATCATGGTCTGGGGAGGGGGCAGTGAATGCTACATCCAGAACATCATCCAGCCCATTTTGTTGCCATTCCTACAATGCGAAGGAGATGTCCTCTTCCAGCCGGCTGCCATATTGTGACATCTGTATACCACTATATTGGACCTGTGTGACCATCGACCTTGACCTTGGAATGTTTTAAACACAAAAATCACAAAATTCTCTAAAAAAAATCGAAAAAAGTCCTAAAATTCTAAAAAAATTTATTAAAAAATCTGAAAATTAAAAAAAAATTAATTAAAAATTTTTTTTTAAGACATTTTGTATTTTACCCTGACCAATTTTTATTGGTTAGTAAGTCGGTCAGTTACTCGCATTCGCTCAATCCCTTCTAGCCCCTTTCATCTCCATACCACATTTACTGTCCATTTATTTTTAGTATCGCCCACTAGAGCACACTGAACTCATGTTTCAGCCGTCAGATATAATTTAATATCGACAAGACTGCCATCAATGTGTGCCTAGTGGTGACAAGGAGTATGCCAAGTACATTAATTGTCATATTAAATTTTTTAATTAATTTTTTTGCTAATGTAAAACATGAGTAAACACAATTGAAAAAAAAACGTGTGCACAAAGATATATTAATTGCAATCTTCGGTGTTCACTGCTCGATGCCTGCATCGGGGACCCAGTATTTTAGCGGGCTGGAAAACCCACTACTTCACATACAATCGTCCATTATGCAGTTTCAGCACCTTCTCGACCAAATACACATCTGGAAACATTTGTAGGCTGGATATCCTTTGTGTAGAAACCACCATGGATGGGAACATTATTCAAATCCTCGAAAGTAGTTCCTCGAAGCAGAGGTGTGTATAGGTCGCACACAAAAAAGTTTGGGTCTCTAATTCGCTGTGAACCCTTTCTCAAAGATGCTTTTTTGTTTGGAAAAGCGCACCAGATCGCCAACCTCGGTTTTAGGCTTGTGTGGGTCCCTTCTCTTCAGAAAAGTGAATACAGTCCAAAGCAATTAGTCTTCTTATACAACTTTGGAATTCATGCGTGTGGTCGAGTGCACTGTAGGTTGATTTTTGGGAGTATATCCAACCACTTAAAGTTGCCATTTGCAGCAAATTGCCTCCACATCTTGCCCTTCAGAGTCCGGTTGAACCTCTCGATTATAGATGCTTTGAGATTGCTGTATGTGGAATAATGATTTATGTTATGTTGCTTCATCAGGGTCTTGAACTTGGCTTTGTAAAATTACTTGACCTAGTCTGTTTGTAGATTAGTCTGGATCCGTCTTTCATACAATATATCTGTCATGGCCTCGGTGACATGACGTGAATTTGACTTGACCGGCCTAACCCAGGCGAATTTGCTGTATGCATCAATGACTGTCAACATGTATATTTGTAACCCTTGTTGATCCGAGCATATGGTATCATCTCCACGAGGTCAGCTTGAAATAGGTTGTTCATCCCACACATGACCTTGCGGCAACAATAGTTGCATCTCGCGGATGCATGAAGTACATTGGTGATTCCCAATTGACACATTGTATGTAGTCTCCCTCCTTCAGTTCTTTGATGATTTAAACTGTCTCGTTAGTGTGGGAGTAATTTCCAACCCTTTGCGAAACGAGCAGGAGCTGCAGCCTATCAGCCAGCTCGTTCAGGTAGTCTTAGAATATGTAGTCGGTGTTCTTGTCATCTATCTTCTTCACCACTTTTCAATGCTAATCCACTGAAGAGGTTCTGCAAGAATGTCAATCTTTTCGTGATCTTCATCCTTATAAGCACCGGTCTCGGGATCGTTATCTTGGTAAAGTACATGCATGAGTTTGAGCAACGTCTTGTATTCCAGCAGGTCGGATTCTGTAAACTCCCTAGCTTCTTTGCAAATTTCTTCATTTAGAAGGTCCTGTGAAAGTTTGGCTCTATTGTTGAGCAAATACTTTTGAGTGAACAGACTGAATCGCTCAATGCAGGTCGCTAGCAATGTCCGACATTGCACTGAATAAAAATAGTTACTGTTGCCCCCTTTTATAGGTTTAGTAGTTGGTCTCCGACAGAAGACTTTCAGTCTTGTCTAAGCGTTCGCTGCAGACATCCAATATGTCCCTGCTGTGTTTTTGAACATGCGTTTTCAAGGCGAGGCAGGAAATTGGGGTAGTAACTGTACGTGTCATTTATCCTTCCAAGTTTTTAATTTTGCGCAGATGCCACATTAAATCAGTCTATAATTTGCCTTAGAACATTCGTTACTGCTCGTCCATGGCCATCATTTCATGGACGATCTCAGTTTTCACACGGTCCATCTTCGCCTCAAACTCAGACAGGTAGTTCCAAAAGAATGTGTGTTGTTCGGCCAACATACTGTGCAATTCTGAGATAATGCCATTACCAGTTTCGAGGACAAAATGTTTATTAGCAACATCTCCAGATTGTCTGGTTCGCCAACATTTCAAATTATTTTTCAACTAGTATCACAAGCTCCATCATTTCTTGGTATGAGACAACCTTCGTCGTCGTCTTTGTCAAGAAATGGTTTAAGGCTACTTTGCCCGAATATCAATATGCTCTGTAACTCATTCTCAATGGTCGACAATGAACTGGTAGAATCCCTGTTGGTGCCTCCTATTATATAGGGGCCAATCCTTAAGGATCGTCAATAACCTGTACTTGTCTTTCCACCACAAGGCACACAGATGCTTCATGGACATAATGCACATTAAAGCAGAAACTAGAAAGACGAAGCACCCAACAGCCCAACATTGATGGGGATGGTTCAACACACAGTTCAAGACTTGGTTATCCGTATGCAAGTCACATTCATCATGCTCAATGTAAGAAGCAAATTTCTCCAACACAAATATAAGCAGATCTCTTCATCTTGTAAATTCTTAATGACCGCTCAGGCTCCAACAGAGAATGACTAGTAAAAGCCACAGGGGCAATCTGACCATCTACCCACTGAACCAAAACTGCAAACTGCACTGATGGCAATAGATGACGCATCAACCTGAACAACAAAATGCTTCCCACTGTCAGAAAGCCACAATACAGGAGGAGTGGTAATTCTTTCTTTTAAGCACTGAAATGCACATTCCTGTTTGGTTCCCCATTCAAATCCCACACCTTACTTTTTTAAAAAATTCAAAGTACCAGCCAACTCTGAATATTTTTCTATAAAGCCTGATTAATAGCCCATAGGGCTCAAAAACCTCTGAATGCCTTTCAAATTTCACGGCTATGGAAAATTTAAAATTTCCCTAGCTCTGTCCGGGTCAATAAGCAGACATCCCTTACTCAACTTGTAACCAAAAATTTAACCTGAGAAGAACCCAATACAACTTTATCAGGATAAGTAGTTAAAACCCACTACGCAACTTATTCAAAACGAGATGCAAATGCTGAATACGTGATTCAAAATCTTCACTGTAAATATCATCTATACAATTGAAAATAAAATTATATTTAAATTCTGCTAGAACATGATCTAAAACCCGGGATAAAAACTGGCTGCCAAATTTGCTCCCATTGGAATCCTAGTTAATTCATACTGGTTCCATGGCGTTATGAAGGCCATATATTTTCTGCAAGGGGGGATCTACTAAACACTGATGTAAGCTGTTATTCAAGTACAACACTGAATACACTTTCGCTTTGCCTAGATGTTGCAATGAGCAATCAATAAGGGGGAGCGATAACAGGTTTTTATGAATTTTTCTATTTACTAAACTATGGTTCTCGACCAAACTGTATTTATCGCTATCACATTTCTTACCAAAAAGTCAGGTGAATAGTACTCTGAAGTGGAAGGTACTATTACTCCCGTATCCAACAACTTATGAAGAATTTTGCAAAAGGCTTGCAATGTCTGTGGAGGACACTTGAAGTATTTATCACACATGGGAATATCACCAGTAAGATTAAACTTATATGGTAAATACATCACATTTTCCAGGTTATCACGTAATTAACTTTTTTGCGCAAGCTGAGTAAACACTAATTTGCATCGTGCGGAAATATCGACTCAGAGGTGGGCACCTGACAATCCAAAATCATATCTGACTGCAATTACATTAATTAATGGTGCAAAATCAAACGACGAGGTGTCCTCGTCAAATTTACCGTTGCCCTGACACATCCCATAAACTCCAACCTCAAAATTACATCCCAGTTTAACACAGGTAAAATCCAGAAGGGAAATATCCAAGGAATCCACCCTATTTTAAAGTGAACATAACCACCTGTTAGCCTTAAGTACCTCTTAATTTTCCATACAAAACTGTAACTGTCACCTCACGAATACGTAATCACTTTTCTGTGCAACAAACCCTTAACAAAAGTTTCACCAACTATACAATGTGTCTCCCCGGTAACAATTATGGCAGGGATCAACTCGTTACCGTAGGTAATTTCTACTATGCTATTCCTGATCATCCTGTGTTTAACATGACGTAAATTTTTACACACAACTTTGGCCGGAAACACAGCTCAGTTTTTCTGACCATCGCTTGTTTCCTGACACTGTGCTTTTCCAACAATGTACAATCTTTTCACATACGCCCAGATCACTCGCACTGAAAGCACTGATTAGCAGTAAAGTCAAGGCATTGCAGCTTACAATTACGACTCAGATGACCGCAAGCCACACAATTCCTGCAAGGAAAGGTTTCCTGAATATCACTATGCACCACTGTAATTGTGGGTATCGATCTCTTCGCCAAAACTGGAAGGGGGGAACGCAAAGCAGCACGATATTCACTAGCCACCCCAACCCTACCTTCAATATCACTGCCATAACATGTAACTCATCAGTCATGCTAGGTACTGTTAACAATGTACAATGTGCACGTACATGTGGTGCAATATTTTCTAGCACAATGTTAACAATATCACTATCTGTTAAATGTAATCCAAAAACTTGTTGATGGGTAATGACAGACTCTATGAATTCCAAAAATGGTTTACCAGGCCATTGAAAACGATGTACGAAGTCATGTTCACACTTTCGCATAATTTGTGCTGGTGATACAAATGCTAAAACTCTCCGCTTAAAATTTTCGAAGCACCCATTTTCACTATTTACTGCAACACATTGCCATCACATTTAATGGACAATGAACGCAATAATTTTTTCTCTTCACATAAATGCAGGTCAATCATTTTAGCTATGGTAATAAAAAAGGCTAACACTCCATTGTGCTCCACAGTGGAAAGGATCGGCAGTGAATTAAAGGATTAAACAAACAGCTTGTCGTTAAAGGGATCGTCAGCCACATACACCAAGGTTGCCTTCTCTCGGGCACAATCAGCCGGGGCGTAATACTTGTGCCAGAAGTTCACTGCTGCGCCTCGTAAATCAGTGACCGTTGTTGTCCAAAATGGGCACTTCATGATCCTAAAGTAAGGATACCAACTCCTTGCGCAGCATGTATATGAAACCCACCTCAGCAGATATAATGAAACGGTCATGTATTGGAGACTAACAGAGTGCACATAAAATTTGTGATGGGGTCACAAATTGGTACATATACAACACAAAACATTGTTGTAAAATATTTATAGTATCATCACAAAAATACATAGTTCAGGTACGTTACAGTTAGGTACATATAATAACGCCAGCTGAGCTAATCGTGCATCACAATTAGGCCTCTGAGGAGGTAAACTGTGACCAGGAAACGCAGTGCAGCCAGAGTTGTCTGCAACAGTCTTGCTGCAGGCCCTAATATACTACCATTCTAGCAGATGACGTGGCACTGTGCAAAGGTTGAGGGTATGGAGCCAAGGAGAGGAAACCGAACAATGAGAGAGAGAGCAAGCTGGTATTTAATAACTATTAAAAACATCCGCCGCTGACGTAAGTGGCCTTATACTTGGTGTAAATGTATTTTATATTTATGCCAGGCACATTTGTGATTTCATTTCCTTGAGAAATATATATATACNATACTTGGTGTAAATGTATTTTATATTTATGCCAGGCACATTTGTGATTTCATTTCCTTGAGAAATATATATATATACATACATATCAATATATGTGTAATATATGTATATAAATATTTATATGGAAGCAGTCCTCTATTTTNATATATATATACATACATATCAATATATGTGTAATATATGTATATAAATATTTATATGGAAGCAGTCCTCTATTTTCATATGTAATGTGTTCCTGAAAATGTGTAAGATAGTTGATTCTATGAAAGTTGAATCCTATATGGGGTACAGGAGAAGAAAGGGCTAAGTCCAGTTTTGTATACTTTGCAGCACAGACAATTTTGTATTCAAATTGTTTCTCTCTGTTATAATTCCTTAATACGTGAAATGGTTTGTGTAAATTTACAAACAATAGGTTATAGTAGTGGAAATACACAAATGTTAATGGATATTTATCCAAAATAGTATTGTAATATTTACATAAGTATAGTAAATTCAGCACCTATTAGAAACAGAGGGGGCTTAGTACACAAATACAAAGTATTTCCACAATTACATTGAATTTGTATGAAACTAGGTTACACAAATGCAATGTCAGAGGATAAAATCTTTTCTGAACATTGCTCAAGCAAAATGCAGGTTTTTGTAATATTCTTGCACTTTAGGTCCACAAAATCTGGAGGTGCTGGTGGGTATTTCACATGGGAAATGGGGTAGAAGTCATAAAATAAAACAGAAATTTTGAAAATCTGGAAATATATTCAAAGTAAATATGTGGTTTAGAGATAATGAAAATTAATGATCTTGTCATTGTAGGAAATCTCAGGTAGGTCAAACTCTAATCCAGTGGAACCATAAAAATGATGACCTTGATAGAGTTGATTTGAACACTTCTGGCCAGTCTTTGGGTACTTCAGTGTGTATTTCTGGTTGATAAGCCCCATGTTTTTATCATACTCTAGATATGAATGGCCTTGTACTGGAAGTAACCTTTACTGTTTAAAATCATCTCTCCACTGTCCCCAAATTATGCAAAAAAAAATGAATAAGAGAGTAGTTCTTATGTTATCCTGCACATGAATCACAAAATATCTCAAGATGGCTTTCANCAAAAAAAAATGAATAAGAGAGTAGTTCTTATGTTATCCTGCACATGAATCACAAAATATCTCAAGATGGCTTTCGTTTTCTGATCATCATTTCCAGTTTGTAACTTCATTTAAGACTCAATAGCCTTTAGTGTAGATATGTCGGTACATTTTCCGTTTGCCGTTTGGCAGCAAATTCATCACATGTACTAAAAGTATTTGTAGGAGGGTACCCAAAAGTAATGTTGAAGTCATTGTTAATTAAATTTATGTCTTTATGTTTAATAAGATTCTTTAATTGAAGCCTCTTTAAATAAGGTGAACATTTTTTTTATCTNCAAAAAAAAATGAATAAGAGAGTAGTTCTTATGTTATCCTGCACATGAATCACAAAATATCTCAAGATGGCTTTCATTTTCTGATCATCATTTCCAGTTTGTAACTTCATTTAAGACTCAATAGCCTTTAGTGCAGATATGTCGGTACATTTTCCGTTTGCCGTTTGGCAGCAAATTCATCACATGTACTAAAAGTATTTGTAGGAGGGTACCCAAAAGTGATGTTGAAGTCATTGTTAGTTAAATTTATGTCTTTATGTTTAATAAGATTCTTTAATTGAAGCCTCTTTAAATAAGGTGAACATTTTTTTTATCTNTTAAATTTATGTCTTTATGTTTAATAAGATTCTTTAATTGAAGCCTCTTTAAATAAGGTGAACATTTTTTTTATCTCTACTTCCTCGGAGAGGTAAACTTTAGATGTATCTTGTATCCCATGATGACTGTTTCTATCTGCAAAAGAGGCAATATGCTCTTTAATAGTAATTCATGTTTATTCTCTCAGTTTCTGTGGCTTATTTGTATGTTTACCTCACTTTTCAACAGGGGCATACCCAGACATTCTTAGACTTTACATAAAATACTCAATTTTGCCTTTGGCTATCCCATTAATTGCCATAAATGCTTTACAACATACTAGCACTCCTTTTACTTCATCTCCTATATGGTCTCGAACTCTGTACTTGTAGGATGCATTGTTTAATTGCACTTCATGTTTGTTTTTTCTAGGCCTTCTACGTTAAATAGGAAGTACAGAAATTAAACCACATAGGTAAGCATTCTGGACATTTACAGATTCAGTTAAATTGAATCTTTTACAATATTCTTTCTTGTGTTTTCTGGCACTTTGTAAAAACATTGCATCCTACAATGGCAGTATTCTCCCATTGCATTAATCTTTTTCCTCACCTCTGTTATGTTGCCATGTTTTTTTCTTTCTTCCTTGTGTGCTTTCTTTCCATGGATTTACTATACGTATCGCTCAGTGACTCACTTTCCATATCAGTATTGAGACTGCAAACTGCGAAATTACACAAACAGCTACACATTGGGTAATAAGTTAACATGCACTATAATGCACAGAGATAATACAAATAGATAAGCAATGAACTGAACTACCCATAAAATTGTTTACCACAAATGCATGTCAGTGGTGCACTTTGTACCATTAAGATTTGAGGCTTTTGTTTTCCCATTTCATATGGACTTGAGCCATTTCTTTCCCTGTACAGCAATTTTTCACGTGAAATTTACAGGTGACAGCAGATTTTTCCCTACTTTAAGTAATGCACAACATCTAGCCTGAATCAACACATCACATTACAGTGAAAACTCAAAATTGAGAAAAATGGACTTAAACATTTTCTTCTCCTGAACCCTCCAGTTATGCATTTAATAAGAGGGGATCTATTCAAAAAATTACAAGAAAATTTGGAAAAAAATTAATTTAGGTAGAAAGGCAATATATTCAATCAATATACATGTGCCATAAATATAAATTTCTAGCCTGAAATGTTGATTTTTTGCCATCTGTATACATATTTAAATGTAAGTACTATGTAAGTAAATATGTTAATTAAAAATGCTTCCTACATTCTGTAAAAGTGTTGTGCAAATGCAACATTTTATTTTGTAGGTTGTAAAAACTAAAAGTTTTACAGAGATTGGTATATTATTTTAACAGAAGCACACATTGGTATTGTGCCAATATGACTGCCATATCTAAACATTCAGAACATATCGAAGGCTGGACAGTATTCAATAGCAACTAACAGTGATATTTCAATATGTTGGTAGATTGCTAGATGTATTAAAGACCAAGTCGATTGTATAAAAGTTAATTTAGAGGTGATAATATGTCATGTATGAAATGGCAAGTTGTATGAAAGTCGAGGACTGCCTCTATATATATATAAATAATGTGAGTGTGCATGTGTGTGGCAAAAATTAAACAAATTTGGGGATCTCTGCATTTAAGGTGCAAGTTGTGTGTTTTTTTTTCTGTCACTCGCACGTGTGGCACAGAAATTCCAGCAGCAGAGTTTTTCCTGTAAAGTGAATGTGGGGTAGAGTGTTCATGCTATAGTCGGTTCATGACTGGAAGAGACTTTCTTGAAGCCCTGCTAAAGATCTACTTCCAAGCCCATTTCGTATCCTTCTGCCAAAGGGTAAACAAACATTGCCACATGCAATGTTTACATTCCACTGTGTGTGAGTACATGTGTTCGTACATGCACGTACCCATCATAAAAGTAATGTATATATTATTAATGGATATTCCACAAGCGTAAAGTTTTTAATCTTGAGAATTTCACACAAAAGAATATGTGATGCAAGCGAAAAACATTTCATTATATAAACCCAAAATGTGAGTATTAAAAATTAGATGTTTCGTGTGCGTGCGCCTCTCTCTCTCTCTCTCTCTCGCTCTCGGTCTCGCTCTCTCTCTCTCGCTCTCTCGCTCTCTCTCTCGCGCTCTCTCTCCCGCTCTCTCTCGCGCTCTCTCTCCCGCTCTCTCTCGCGCTCTCTCTCGCGCTCTCTCTCGCGCTCTCTCTCGCGCTCTCTCTCGCGCTCTCTCTCGCGCTCTCTCTCGCGCTCTCTCTCGCGCTCTCTCTCGCGCTCTCTCTCGCGCTCTCTCTCGCGCTCTCTCTCGCGCTCTCTCTCGCGCTCTCTCTCGCGCTCTCTCTCGCGCTCTCTCTCGCGCTCTCTCTCGCGCTCTCTCTCGCGCTCTCTCTCGCGCTCTCTCTCGCGCTCTCTCTCGCGCTCTCTCTCGCGCTCTCTCTCGCGCTCTCTCTCGCGCTCTCTCTCGCGCTCTCTCTTGCGCTCTTTCTCGCGCTCTCTCTCGCGCTCTCTCTCTCGCGCTCTCTCTCGCGCTCTCTCTCTCTCTCGCTCTCTCTCTTGCTCTCTCTCGCGCTCTCTCTCGCTCTCTCTCTCGCTCTCTCTCTCGCTCTCTCTCTCTCTCTCGCTCTCTCGCTCTCTCTCTCGCGCTCTCGCTCTCTCTCTCTCGCTCTCTCTCTCTTACTCTCTCTCTCTCTCTCTCTCGCTCTCTCTCTCTCGCTCTCTCTCGCTCTCTCTCGCTCTCTCTCTCGCTCTCTCGCTCTCTCTATCTCTTTATAGGTTTGATTTTGACTAGGGGATTGGGTGGGGGAGAAAAAATTTCACTTTGATTACATATTATAGACACAATACTTTGCAATGAAATGTGTCAACATTCAAGGAGTCCATCCAACAACATTAACATGGCAACGCCAATCTCTCATAAGCCCCCGGATGGCCGTACTGTAGAGAATTTGTGCGATTCTTGTTTAACCTAATATTTCATTTATCGGTTTTTTTATACTAATATCAGCTCTTTATTATTTGATTTTTCATAACGTATGACTTTAATTTGTGCTAACCTTCTCGTACAGATTCCTTTTGCTTTTGAAATCTGTATAAGAGATTACTCATAGTGCGTTCTAACGTGTTTAATATTTTTCAAATTTATTTCAGGTTTGCTTAAAATTTTATTTACTGTATTTTACGTTGTATGTTGCGGTAGTTTTTGTGTGCAGTCATGAGTTCTAGCAAGGTGAATAAAAGAGAAGTCACCAACGCCAACAGGACATCATTAACCTCACCGAATCGTTGTATTCACTAATTAGGCGAGGGGAAATGAAACCCTGCAACGTCGCGGAAAGAGTGGCAGAAATGTTGAAACTCTCCAAATCTACAGTGCTAAGGTATGTTAAAATATCTGTAGTATTAACCATTGCGTTTGCAAGTTGTGTGTGTTAAGATCAATTACGTTGGCCCACGAAATGTGTTTACAAGAACATAAAGAAAATTTGTTAATAACTTGATAACGTCGTCGAACGTTGTCTACGTGTATTTTTAACGTTTTATTTTGGTAATTATTAAGTTTATAGGGTTTCCTGTAAAAATAAAAATAATTCATTGAAAATCTTATATTTCCACTCTGCTAATGATGCAGAACACGAATATACGAGGGGCATTAACGTCCGACTAATTTCGTAATATGTGCCCACCTAACCTAACAGAACCTAACCCCACGATGAGTGAATCACTATTTTACATTTTTTAACTAACCTAGGATTGTAGGGTTATATAGTAACCAATACCTGCCACCTATTAAACTAACCTAAACTAACACACGGCAGAGCATATCACATTGTCACACATCATTTGTAAACAAACCCTTGTATGTTTTTGGTATCAGTAACTGTAGTTGACCCAGTAACTGAATTATGGTCCTTTTTAAATTATGCAAATTAGGTTGGCTATGTAGCACTGAAAGTGAAAAATATGACACTGATAATTTACAATAACTAAAAGACAATGGCTGTAGAACAGTGGTGTTGGGGAAATGCATTAATACACAATTGTTTTCTTAAAAGATTATGACTGCGATTTCATCGATTACGATGTCCTCTCATGTTTAGTGAAGTGATACAGATATGTTTAATAGTAGGGGAAGTTCCAGTTATATCGACTGTAATCTATTTAGTGACGTATAACAATGGCAATTAATGCCGCAATGTAACTTATAAATACAAAACAAGCTCCTTCTTCAGAATCTTAAAATGCACCATCTCTCCATAACCTATATAAAATTAATTGACTATAACAAACTCACTATAGAGGCAATTTTCCTTACCATTGTCAGTTGTCTTTATAATAAATTTCCACTGTATATATTGGGTTGTTTATGAAGAATCCCTCGCAGGGGTACACAAATTCCAACACAAAGTAGTTTTTATTTTTAATTACACATTGTAATACCACCTTTTGGTTAGGTGATTCATACACTCACATTTGAGTCTATATAACCCTACAATCCTAGGTTAGTGTAAAACCCAACAATCCTAGGTTAGTTTAAAAATGTAAAATAGTGATTCACCCATCGTGGGGATAGGTTCTGTTAGGTTAGGTGGGCACATGTTACGAAATTAGTCGGACGTTAATGCCCGTCGTATATTCGTGTTCTGCATCATTAGTGGAGTGGAAATATACCATTTTCCGTGAAATTATTTTTTTTTTTTTTACAGAAAAGCCCCCTAAACTTAATAATTACCCAAATAAAACGTTAAAAAGACACGTAGACAACGTTCGACGATGTTATCAAGTTATTAACAAATTTTCTTTATGTTCTTGTAAACACATTTCGTAGGCCAACATAATTGACCTTAGCACACACAACTTGCAAACGCAATGGTTAATACTACATATATTTTAACATACCTTAGAACTGTGGATCTGAAGCGTTTCAACATTTCTGCCGCTCTTTCCGCGACGTTGCAGGGTTTCATTTCCCCTCGCCTAATTAGGGAATACAACGATTCGGTGAGGTTAATGATGTCCTGTTGGCGTTGGTGAC
Source organism: Clitarchus hookeri (assembly GCA_002778355.1). NCBI lineage: Eukaryota > Metazoa > Arthropoda > Insecta > Phasmatodea > Phasmatidae > Clitarchus > Clitarchus hookeri. The sequence continues at coordinate 180,645 of NQII01004056.1, forward strand.
TTATCTTTTATTCACCTTGCTAGAACTCATGACTGCACACAAAAACTACCGCAACATATAACGTAAAATACAATAAATAAAATTTTAAGCAAACCTGAAATAAATTTAAAAAATATTAAACACGTGAGAACGCACTACGAGTAATCTCTTATACAGGTATCAGAAACGAAAGAAATCGGCACAACGAGAAATAATAAAGAGAGGATATTAGTAAAAAAAAAAAAAAAAAAAACCAGTAAATGAATTATTATAGGTTAAACAAGATAATCGCACCAATTCTCTGGCACGTGTGTCGACCACATCTCGCCAACAACACACGGAACGAAGGTTTGTAAACAAATGGCCGCTCTACTTTCACCTTGAGCGGCATCATGTGAGTATGCAAGAAACACTGAAATCTAAATACGTTAGCATCACGTCATTAATAATTGGCATAATAAGATACAAGTCTTTTCGAAACCCATTTGTAAGGGATAAATTAACAATTTCGTTAAAACTTTGGAACTATTTCCTCTTTTTGTGCTGGCAACCTAACGGCATAACTGTATCCGCGCTCACCGCTGTTTGTAATGTTATATGCATGTAGCTAACGNATCACGTCATTAATAATTGGCATAATAAGATACAAGTCTTTTCGAAACCCATTTGTAAGGGATAAATTAACAATTTCGTTAAAACTTTGGAACTATTTCCTCTTTTTGTGCTGGCAACCTAACGGCATAACTGTATCCGCGCTCACNCAATTTCGTTAAAACTTTGGAACTATTTCCTCTTTTTGTGCTGGCAACCTAACGGCATAACTGTATCCGCGCTCATCGCTGTTTGTAATGTTATATGCATGTTCGATTGCCGATCCCACAAAAAAGTTTCCAACTAAAAGTTTTCAAAGATCCAGTCGTGAACCGACTATAGCTGTGTATAACCAGTTTTAATGTCCCAACAGTGAACTGCTTTTCTGTAATTACTTTCAACTATCACAAACTACATGTATAGGATTTGAGGTTAGAACACTTAAGTGTTTTGAAATATTTTTATACTTCCTCTAACCGATTTTTAATGCAATTTGATTCAATTCAAATTAGAAAAGTATTTATTCATATAAAATGGCTTTTTTTTTTAAATTAAGACATTGAAAGACACGTTCCAAAAATCAATCCACCCCATTTTTAGTTTATGGTTTTCCCCATCTCTCTCCTGTGTGCCTCTCCTCATTATAGTGAGACGCCTGCCCTGGCCGACATTTGACCGTAGCATCTCATGATGGGCATGTTACAAGGAGATGGCATAAATGCGGCCATCTTCGGAAAATTCATGAAGCCTTTTCCTTACCCGCTTTTTATTTTATCCTTGTCATGTTTCCCTCAAATACAATTTTCACAGATTTTGATAATTTATTTTTCCATATCATGTTACCCCAAACTGCAGTGTATAATCAACTGTATTATATTGGGCTTCTGCGTTAATATAACTTCAACTTTTTAGGTAACTTGCATGATTGATAGGCAAGTCTATGCATTTTTTGTCCACGTGCAAAGCTTATTTTGTTAAGTCAGTCAACAAATTATTTATAGAGATTCTTCTGCATTATTGGTAGTTCAAGCTCTAATGTCTTTGAGATTGATGTAGGAAAGACCTACACCATTTATAAAACTAAGGTAGTCCTTATTCAGTACTCAATTGTCAGACCCTTTTTTTTTACACTTAAAACCTAATGCTGTTCCACCAAAGAGGTGCCTGTGAATGAGAATACCGGTGATTTTCAAATGGTGTGCACTTTTGTTGGTTGTGTTAGGAAGGAGGTGACATGATCCCCATGGAGGGCGACAAAGTACTGTTTGCCGACTCTGACCACGTGGCCACGTGGAACGCCATGGAGCAGCTGGTGGAGAAGAAACTGACCAAGTCAATTGGCATTTCCAACTTCAACAGTAAGCAGGTTACTGTCATTATGGATGCAGCAAAAATAAAACCAGTCGTCAATCAGGTGAGGAAGCCTGCATCGCTCTGGTTCTGTACACCTAGGAACTTACATACTAAATGTGATACTGTATTATATATTGTGACCCAGCATCTGAAATAGGTGGGTGTCTAAGTGAAAGGGGATTAAAAAATGAATGCTATAAAATGTGTTACATTAGATAGAACAAAAAGTAACTGATATAACTAATGAGCCTACTTCCCTCTACGTAGATTCAAATAATTTTTAATTAAGTTTTAAAAAGCTTGGATGGTAGGTAGACCCTGACGTCGCATTGACAACAATATCATTAGAGATGGAACCAGAAACATATGCAACAGTAGTGAGGAAATTACAAATTCACATGTGCCTTACCCAGGACTCGAACCCAGAAAACATTGTACCATAAGCTAGTGTGCAACTAAATGCATTACTGAGGTAAGATTCAGAGCATCAACTTCCGATGTAATCAGTCAAATGTTTTTGTTGACAGGGTTTACCAACTTGAAATATTTACATTGCCGTTATTTTTAAAATCGGTGTCTGAGCAACTTAAATCATGTAAGTTTACATGGCCTACCATAGTGCTACTTGTGTGAAGAATTTGGTGGAAATAGGTTATTTGGTTCCTGAGATATGGCATAAAAACCTTTTCCTATTTGGTGATACTGTACTAAATTGCTTTAAAAAAAGGCCCTTTGTATGTTTATTCTAATTGATACTGTCCGCATACAAAGTTTGGTTGGATTTGGTTAAATTGCTATGATAAAATTATCTAAATTATTTATATTTATGCAATTAAAAAAAAAAGGCCTGCCGAAAACATAAGTTTACATGACATATCGAAGCAGTACTTGCATGTAAAATTTGGTAGGTATAGGTTGATTGGTCTCAGAGATATGACATAAAACCTCCATTTTTTCATGTGACAATCTTCAGAAATGGCAGACAAAACATTTATATATTTGCACATTCAATGATTGTTATAGATACTGCCAGCATATAAAGTTTAGTTCAAATTGTTTGGTACATATGGCGTACTGAGCAAAAATATTTTAATGGCTGTCATTTTGAAAATTTGTTTATCCTCCTTAAGTTGTAAACATTTAGATGGAATGCATACATTTTGTGGGAATTATATAATTTCTTCCAAAATGGTGGAGAAAATAGTTTATGTATTAGCTCATTTGATATTTGCATAGATACTGCTGGTTTACAAAGTTAAGTTATAATTGGTTACATAACTTCGTATATATAGCATAGTAAGCTAAAATGTTTATATAGCCGCCATTTCTCTTTTCTCCATTTTCACTTTTCTCAACATGGATGCAGTTAATGTTTAAATAAATTCTTTAATGCTAAGCTGGTAGATACATCTTGAAGTTTTATTAAAAGCAATATCAGTAGAGATGAAACCAGAAAAATATGCAACAGTATTGAGACAATCCTAAATATGCACGTGCCTTACCGCTACTCAAACCCAGAAAACCTCGTATCATAAGCTAGCGTGCAATCAACTGCATTATGAAGGTTTGATTCGGAGCATCAACTTAGGATTTAATCAGTCTAATATTACAAATGACAGGGTTTACCTACCGAAAATATTTACAGGAACGACATTTTGAAAATAAGTGTCTGAGCCACTTGAAACATGTAAGTTTGCATAGCCTACTGTAGTGCTACTTGTGTGAAGAATTTGGTGGAAGTAGGTAGGTTGATTGGTCCCTGATATGTGGCATAAAAACTTTATTTTATTTTTTGGTGCTATCGTACTAAAATTGCCAAAAAAAAGAGGCTCTGTATACAGTGCTTCTTATATATACTGTTGACATACAAAGTTTGGTTGAATTTAGTTTAATTGTTTAATACACAACAAATTTATCTCATTATTTTTGAAGCTGCTATTTTTAACATAGTTATCTGACCCACTTAAATCATGTTAGTTTACATGGCCTTCTATAGCATGTATGGTGTGNGATTGGTCCCTGATATGTGGCATAAAAACTTTATTTTATTTTTTGGTGCTATCGTACTAAAATTGCCAAAAAAAAAGAGGCTCTGTATACAGTGCTTCTTATATATACTGTTGACATACAAAGTTTGGTTGAATTTAGTTTAATTGTTTAATACACAACAAATTTATCTCATTATTTTTAAAGTTGCTATTTTTAACATAGTTATCTGACCCACTTAAATCATGTTAGTTTACATGGCCTTCTATAGCATGTATGGTGTGNTGCTATTTTTAACATAGTTATCTGACCCACTTAAATCATGTTAGTTTACATGGCCTTCTATAGCATGTATGGTGTGCACAATTTGGAGAAAATTAACTTAACTGTTCCAAAAATATGGCAGAATCTTCACTTTTTTCAACTGGCACCATTTTGCAAGTACATTGGATTTCTGCGTGTATAATTGATGCTTCTAATGGATACTGTTAAAGTACATAATTTGGTTGAATTTTGTTAAATTATTTCATAGATACAACACACTAAACTAAATTATTTATACTAACACCATTACAAAAAGGACTGTCATGCCTGTAACATGTCAGTTTACAAACCATAATTTAGCACTACTTGCGTGTAATATTTGGTGGTAGTTGGTTGATTGGTCCTGGAGATATGGCGTAAAACCTTCATATTTTTCATGTGGCGATCTTCATAAATGGAGGACAAAATGTTATGTGTTAGCACATTTCATGATTTTACACTGCCAGTATACAAAGTTATGTTAAAATGGGTTACACAGTTTCGTAGAAATAACACGTTAAGCTAAAATGATTTTATAGCTGCCCTGGAGATATGGCACAAAAACTTAGTTTTTTTATTGTGGGGCTATCTTACAAAAGGGCAGAGAAATGAAGCTCTGTATAGAGAAATTTGATGGTTGTAGCATATACTGCCAGCATACAAAGTTATCTTGGAATTTGTTTCGTTAATAAAATATGCTGCAGTACTATTTGTTTGCCAAATTTTGGAAGAATCAGTCAATTGTTTCCCAAGATATTACATAAAAATGTATTTATTTGGGTGGCACTATCTTACAAAATGGCCGTCAAAAGATACTTTATGTATATACAGTTGAGATATGTAAATATCTACTACCAGCATACAAAGTTATTTGGTAATTGATCACATGGTTTCAATGATATAGCATTCTAGGTTAAAATAACTATAAGGCTGCCATTTTGAAGAGAAAAAAGTCAGACATACTAAAACATACAATTTAACATCATCTGCCACAGTACTACTTGTTTGCCAAATTTGTTAGGAATCAGTCAATTGTTTACAGAGAAATTACATTAATACTGTATTTATTCGTGTGGTGCTATCGTACAAAATAACTGACAAAAGTGGATATGTGGTGACATATATGATGCTTGTAATAAATACTTTAAGCATACAAAAGTTAGTCGAAATTGGTAAGATGGTTTGGTAAATATACCAAAGAAACCTAAATATTTGTGTGACCGCTATTTTGAAAATAAGTACATAATCAAGTTTAATCTCGTACATTTACCTGGCCTATCATAGCATTACTTACTTGCTGAATTTGGTGAGAAATGTTGTTATTAGGGATGGGTCGGTTCAGTTCTTCGGTTCCAATTTATACCGGTTCTTGAGGTTTGGTGATGGTTGATGTTTAGAGGGAAGTATAGTGGAACAGTCTCTCATCTCTTGCTCTTACATCATCACTCCTCTCCCTTCTCTGTCTTTATCACTCAGCCCGCCNACAGTCTCTCATCTCTTGCTCTTACATCATCACTCCTCTCCCTTCTCTGTCTTTATCACTCAGCCCGCCCCTGTAAGCAACACTGCTAACTGATGGATACATTTCTCCATGCCTTCTTTGTTTCCCTGTAAGGCAGAGAATAGCCTTGTCAAGGGGGCTGGAAAAGGGAATAAGTGACATTTTCTTTAGAGGTGTGGCATTCCAACACAGCAAAAAAAACCAGCAGGTCACTCACTGCATAAAAGAAGCAAAAAAAAGTAAGGAGGGGGTCCTGTCACTACAAAAGAGGAAGCCAGCTGGTAAAAGAAGCAAGAAGAAAAAAGAAAGCAGGTTGGCCACTGGAGTTGACATTCTTTTAATGACCATAGGTTATAGTCACGCCACAATGTTTTGGCTTTTAGCACCACTGCGAGTTATTTAGTTAAAGTATTTTCCAAATATATCACAACCACCACCTATTAATGTAAAAGATAGAATAATTTGTTACATATTTACTAACCTTAAATAAATTTAATACAAGTTTATCTGTATACATTAAATCTTATCTTTACATTTTGTTATTGTTCTATTCTTTGGTTGGTTAAATAAAAAATTTTATGAATTTTACCTGCATTGGTTGAATGAAGTTGCAAGCAAAATGCAAGTATTCAAAATTGAACCAAATACTGGAACCAATATTTAAATTGTAGAATCAGTACCGTAACTGGAACTGATATTTTTTGTTATTCGACCCATCCCTAGTTGTAATAGTTTTCAAGATATAATGTAAAATTTCTATTTTTCATATGGTGCTGTGTTACAAAATGGCTGACTTACAACAGTATCCATCTCAAAATTTAATGCTTATAGGATGCTCTGTCAGCATACAACATTTGGTTTAAATCGGTTGAATGGTTCCAGAGATATGACATATCACCCTAAATATTATAATAGCCGCCATTTTTAAAGTAAGAGCTTGGCGTGGTCCAAAACTATAAAAGTACTAAGTAATATATTACTTACTAAGTAATATATGTTTGGTGAAATTGAGTTGACGCTTTCAAAAATTGAGACTGCGGGCGCGCACACGCACACACACACACACACACACACACACACACACACAGAGACACACACACACACACACACAGACACACAGACACACAGAGAGAGAGATAGAGGTAGATAGATAGAGATATATAGATAGATATAGAGATATAGATAGATATAGAGATATAGATAGATAGATATAGATAGATAGATAGATAGATAGAGAGATATTGTTTTCATAAAAAAATGATAGGAATCTTTATATTCTTTCCCAAGATATGACATAAAACTGTAGTTATTAATTTTGTGCTATCTTACAAAATGGTGGGAGAAATTAGGCTTCGTATACACACATTTGGGGTTTGTAATTGATACTGTTAGCATAAAGGTAATTTGGAATTGTTTTCATAGTTTTTTAGATATAGCATTTGAAGCAAAAAGTGTTTTGAAATGGCTGCCATTTTCAAAGTTAGCACTGGCATGGCTAAAAACCGTAATATAGTTTGATGTGTACTCAGTTTGGTGACATTTGGTTGATGCATTTAAAAGTTTTTATGGGGGGGGGGAGGCACATGCCTACATACACACATAAACACACACAGGACAGTGATATCATAAGCCCTTTCTTTCCTTCAGAAAGTAAACCAAAAGCATACAGGAAAATTTCTGTAATTGAGAATATTTTTTTTGTTTTCAAATTCATTCCATAGATTTTGAGAAAAGTACAAATACTCGAGGATGTAGAATAAGTCAAATATTTCCCAATTTTACCATATGTATCACATTATTGTGATTGAAATTTCATATGTTTTATACAATTTAAGACATTCTTAATAGGGATGGGTCGATACCACATTTTCTTGATACCAAATTAAAATTGTCATGAACTTGGCCAAGAAAATTGCTCATTTTACTAGTGTTGTCGACACACACTGAAACTATATAAAAACCCACACCACACTTGAAACAAATGGTGGATGGTCTGTAACTCAAACGTCCTTAACCAATGATAAACCAACAACTCCGTCTGCTTTAAATATAAAAATATTAAATATAAAATCTTGTTCACCAGTGAAAGCTGTAATCAAACTTTGAGGAAAATGATGGCCCAGTACACATTTATTTGAAGATTCCAGAGTTTTTTTTTTTTAACTTTATTTAGCGACTTTAAGAAAATAACTGTAACAATAGTTTATTAAAACGTTGGATAACCGAGAGTGAATTGAGTGACAAGCGCGGCAACTTTTCGTCCCGACCAGTCCAGCGCTTGGCGCAAGGTGTGGCCAAATATGGTAGGAGGACAATATGGGAAACTCTAGCACTTTACCATTGCCAACGTGTGAGATACACTACAACAGAGCTCCCAGCAGCATAAACTGATGAATACCCGCGAAATTCAAATTTATATGGTTCGGCTTGCACTATTTAAGTGCAGTTGTAGTCTCGTAGTATTAGAACATGTTATTTGCCAAAAGTAATATAATAGTCGCTTATTCATATTACTGTGCTGTATTAAAAAAAGTACTTAGCAGCTGACGCCATGCGGTGAAACGGTAAAACACAATATACACTGAAAGATGATTATGGGATGGAAAATGATATGAACTAAATTAACACAAGAAAACATAATTACCCTTACACAAATACATAATATAAATGATAATACTTATTTTAAATGTTTTCATTGCACCAGCCACAGCATTGCCAAATGTAGAATGTCACATGTCTCTGGCTGTGGCTGGGCAGATTGTCTCCGATGACAAAACAAATTATTAATTAAGTATACACTGACGCTATTAACAAATACACTGACGAAATAAACTGAATAAATAATAAACACTAATGCACTCGTGCCCACAANAGTCGCTTATTCATATTACTGTGCTGTATTAAAAAAAGTACTTAGCAGCTGACGCCATGCGGTGAAACGGTAAAACACAATATACACTGAAAGATGATTATGGGATGGAAAATGATATGAACTAAATTAACACAAGAAAACATAATTACNCTTGGAGCAGCGGAGAGGGGTGGTAGACCCCTCCTCCTCTGACTCCTCCTGGTCGCCGCTGCTGCTGCGGTGGGGACGTCGGCATGATGCGGATGATGGCGAGGGGGAAGGAGAGGGCTCCGGTGAAAGGCTGCGAAACCTCATTACGCTCCCCCCCGTCGCTTTGGCCAACGTCCTCTGGAGTGAAGTCCCCCGCTGATGGTCCTGCTGAGGGTGCTGCGGCGAAGACATACAGAGGGCTGCCCTGTGGGGAGCTCTGTCCCACAGGTGTTTCTGTCTGCTCACCATCGGCAGTGTCCCTGCTGACCAGCGTTGTGACGTAGGGCGTCACGATGCTGCTGGGTGACCCCTCCAGACCTGCAGTGTTGCTGGTGGTGTTTATGTTCGCTGGCGGCGGCAATTCTCTCTCTGGAACGTCTTCTTCCTCCTCCACGTCCCTTGTGGGCGTTGAAACGCCGGGCGTCGTGACGGAGAAGAGGCGCTGGAGAACTCTGCCATCGCTGTCGGGGCTCTGCATCCCGACCTCCCTTGCGTCGTCGTTGGTTGCGTTGTTCGGGTGGTGCTCGCCAACCTGCTGATCTGGCGTCGTGAGGTTTGTCGTCCCCACTGCCAATCTGAGGTCGTCGCGGTGGATGGCGGCCCTCCTCCTGCTGTTAAGCCTGATGAGGTAGGTGGTGTACCCCAGCGGCTTTATAACTGTGTGTGGTCCACTCCACTTCTGGGCGAACCCGGCACAGAAATTCTTGGTACTGCTAGAAATCTGGTGTTTCTTCACATATACCAGTTGGCCAGGTGCCAGCCGTCGTGGAGCTCTCGTGGTGGCAGGCACCCACTCCTTGATGTAGCTGTCCTGGTTGTGACGGGCTGCAGTTAGCTCTGCCTCCCGGCGCTGTCTTCTGGCAGTCCCGTCCTCTGATTCTTCGGCTGCCCCTGGTTGACGTGCGGCAAACTCCCCAGGCAGCATCAGTTCGCGGCCCTGCAGGACTGCTGCTGGAGTCTGACCTGTGGCCAAGTTTACTCGCCTCCTTATGGTGAATAAGGCCGCGGGTAGGTGTTCGGCCCAGCTGGTGTGGTCGTCACCCACTCTTAATCGTAGCTGCGTCTTGAGGTCTTGGTTGCGCCTCTCGGTGGGGTTTGCCCTCGGATGATATATGGGAGTCGTATGTTGTTTTACCCCCCAACGAGTACACAACTCACGCCAGTATTTCCCAGTGAACTGGGTACCGTTGTCGGTGAGTAGGGTCTGTGGGTACCCCCAGCGAGGGTAAAACTCTGCCTCCAGTGTTCTCGCAATTGTGCGGGCTCGTGCGCTGGAGACTGCGTATGCTTCGGTCCACCTCGAGAAGGAGTCACTCACAACCAGGATGAACCTTTTCCCGGTGGAAGTGCGGGGGTAGGGGCCCATGAGGTCCAGGGACACTGTCTCAAATGGCTCCTTTGGCACCCTAGGCTGTTGTTGTGCCACTCCATCGGTTCTCCTGCTCTTGAAGTGGTTGCAGGGGACGCACTCCCTCACATGTTGGCGTACATCTCTGCTTGCTCCTGGCCAGTGGAAATGTTGGTGGAGGTTTCTGGCCGTCTGTGTTGCACCAGGATGACCGGCCAAATGGCTGTCGTGGGCATGCTTCAGTACTTGCCCTCGCACTGCTACAGGTACATAAATGCACCAGGTTGCATCGGGATGCTGTTGACGGGTTTCCAGGTGTGTGTCGCGGATGCGCCACCACTCCCTATCTCCCTGCATGATGTTCGCCATTTTCTCCTGGGTTTGTGGACATTGTACTTGTGCATCGATCACTAAAGCCTTTAGTTCGTCGAGCCTGGGTTCAGGGTTTGGTGTCGTCTCCATAGCATTGCAGGTGACCTGCTCGTTGCATGCTGCGTGGTTGACAGTAGGGGGTAACAAGTCGTCCCACTCATCCCTGTCGACGGCTACTTCAGTGCCTGGCGTCCTGGATAGTTCATCCGCCAGTTGGTTCTCTGCTCTGGGGACATGTTGCACAACGAAGTCGTATGATTGCAACAACAATGCCCNCATCCGCCAGTTGGTTCTCTGCTCTGGGGACATGTTGCACAACGAAGTCGTATGATTGCAACAACAATGCCCACCGGGCGAGTTTGCTCCTGGCTTCTTTCATGGAATGGAGCCAGAGTAGGCACCTGTTGTCGGTCCGTAGGGTGAAACGCTGGTACTTGAGGTATGCCCTATAACGCTTCACTGCCCAAACCACTGCCAAACATTCCCTCTCGTTTACATCGTAACGACCCTCAGTCGGCCCAAACTTGGCGCTACCATACTCAATAATCTGGCACTCGATTGTTGCCCAATTGAAATAGTACGGTGCCTAGGCCCTTCTCACTGGTATCTGTTTGGAGATATAGGTGCCTACTGGGGTCGTGACGTGCCAGGGTTGTGCACGGTCGGAACCTTCTCTTCAGCTCCTGGAAGCAGCTTTCGTGCTCGCTGTTCCACTGGAACTTGCGGTTCGGGGACAGCATGTCGGTTAGGGGCACTGTTATGGTTGCGAAGTCTCTGATGTTTTCCCTCAGCCAGTTCACCAACCCGAAGAACTTCCTGAGCTGTTTGCGGGTTCTGGGTGCCTCATGCTGGTCAATAAGGGAAAGCTGTTCCGGCGTAGGTCTACTGCTGTTTACGTCTACTAGGTGCCCAAGGAATTGGATGCTGGGCTTCTCTATGTGACACTTCCGGTTCGCACAAGTTAGCTTGTTGATTGCTAGGCGCTCTAGTACCAACGACAGGTGTTTGATGTGATCTTCCCAGCTCTCGGACCAGATGATGACATCGTCCAGGTACACAAGGGTAAAATCCCCTACATATCAGTCGAGCACTTGTACCATCATGGCCTGGAAAGTGGCTGGTGTACACTTTAGCCCGAACGGCATGGCACAGAACTGGAAGCGTCTCCCATCAGGGGCGGTGAATGCTGTTTTGTGGCGATCTTCCGGCTTGATTGGGACTTGCCAGTAGCCGCTGCGCAAGTCCAATGATGTCATCACCTTTGCCTTCCCTAGTGTGTGTAGTGCATCCTTCACACTGATGTATGGTGGGGGTGCGCTCTGAGTTATTAGATTCAGGGGGCGAAAGTCCACACAGAACTGCCACGTTCCGTCTTTCTTGGGCGCTAACGTGATTGCGCTGTTGTACTTTCTGTGTGTGGGCTCGATGACGCCTTCGGCTAGCATATCCCTAATCTGCTCCTTGATGATGGTACACTGGTGGGGTTGGTAACTGCGTGGTCCTGCGAAAAGTGGGTGGTCGTGCTCCAATGGTATGGAGTGCTGGGCAATAGTGGTCCGCCTTAAGGGGTCAGCGTCCGCAAACACGTCCCGTCTTTCTTGGACGATCTTTTGCACCATTCCTCGGTACTCTTCTGGTACCTCATGGTCCAGTTCGTCCAACTGGACGCCTGGTGTGCAGCTAGTGGTCCGTAGTTCTAATTCGTAAGCGGTGTGCCGTTCCTTCTGTCCAAAATGGATTCTGCAGGCTGCTGGCTCTACGATGGTGTTCTGTTCGGTGAGCCATGGTATGCCCAGTATGGCGTCTTCCCGCAGGTCTGCAGACACTAGGGCTGTAGTGGTGGTTTCTACATCCCTCATTCGGACAGTGATGGTCACTTCTCCGAGGGTCTGCCCTGTATGTTGGTGTGTGGCCAGATGTACGGTGTGCTTTGCCGACCTTATTGCCTCCTCACTCATGAACCCTGCTCTCACGAAATTGTGTGACGCTGCTGTGTCCACTAGTGCTAGACACTGGATGTTATTTAGGGTGATCGGTATCCTGATCATCCTGTGATTGCCCCTGGTTATCTGCTGTAGCACGATTTGTTGTGGAGTGGGTTTTGTTACTGTTCTGGGTTGACTTGCTTTGAGTTGGTGGTTCATGTTTTGGCCTAGGGTGGTGAACGTCCGGCTCGCCTACCCCGCCAGCTAGTTTCCCGCTTGTGTCTTGCTGTCGTTATTGTTTACTTGCTTCCGGTTTCCTAGGTTAGGGCACTCGTTGTGCCAGTGGTACTGCTGACCTTGGCAGTACTGGCATGGAAAAGGGGGGCCCTTCCCTCCTAACTGCCATGTTTGTACGGGCTGATATGGGGTTAGCAGTCTGTCTCTTCCCCCTGTCCCGCTGTTCGGTCTGGTGCACTTCCCTTTTGCCAAGTACAGCTGATGGCTGCGCACTCCCCCTCCACTCACTGTGATCCCGGGGTTGTGGTTGTTGTGGCCCCTCCCTTCCCCTATGGTACACTTTGGCCTGATCCAGTAAGGCCATGGACCTCATGAACTGTTCTATGTCTGTATGAATGAGTGGGGCTAGGGCTAACTTAAATTCGGGCCTCACCGTTGAGGCAACCACCTCTAAAATGTCTGGGTCCTACATGTTTGGGTGAAAATGTTTGAGGAGGTTAACCTTCCGCGTTGTGAATGTTGTTAGCGTCTCACACTCCCCCTGCGGTTCCAACACNGGGTCCTACATGTTTGGGTGAAAATGTTTGAGGAGGTTAACCTTCCGCGTTGTGAATGTTGTTAGCGTCTTGCACACCCCCTGCGGTTCCAACACTGCACGGCTCTGAGCCTGTAACGAGTTATACGCTGAGTTAAACTGTCTCAGGAAGGCACTTTGAAAATCGGACCATTGCATGTTGTAGTGATCAATGGCCCGCCACCACGTACGTGCCTCCCCAGATAGCTGTCCTCCAACGCAGTTAGGCCACTCCACCTCACTGACACAGTACCTGGTTAGTCGTCCTGTGATGTCTCTCAGGAACGCCTGCGGGTCTTCCATGATGTATCCAGCGAAGGTTGGCAGCGACTGGAAGCAGGCTGGTGTCGTGCCCGTATCTCCGGCTGGTCCCATCACTGCTGGGGTTGCTCTGGCCTCCTGGTGTTGTAGGGACCACACGAAGCCAGGTGTGGTGTGTGGTGCCAATGGGCTTCCCCATGGTGCTGCTGCTCCCTCCATGCTGGAAGAGTGCCCCCTTGGGCTGTGGTGTCGACTGCTACGCACACTGTCTTCAGTGACGGAGAATGGTGTTGTCGCCCGGAGTACGTGGGCAAACCGTTCGCGCCCAAAATGCCCCGCGGGATTAACATGGTTTCGATCGGTGGTCCGCACACACTCGTTGCACCGAATATTACCATGACTGTCCACGGTCGCGCGTTTGGTTACCGTTAGGCACACAGTGTGGTGACTTCGGTGACACACTCGGCAAGGTATTGTCCCTTCACCTACCCCTGCACAGATGATCTGTTTCGCGCACCTTCGGTCATGAAAAATGTTGACTATGGTACCCTCTACACTTTGTCCAGTTGTTTCGGACTGGTAAAATGTCCCTCGTGGCTGTCCTAGTCCGCACTGGCACGCATGGCTGTTAACGCCCAAGTCATTCCCGAAAACCCGCGGTCGGTTACACTCGACACATAACCATGCTTGTTTACCGTTTACAGTGCTGATAACGGCTTTATTAGTTCACTGTTGCTCGCTTTAATGTTCTCCGCGAGTCATCGCGCATTTGCTCCTTCTTCACACAGACACTTATTAGCACAAAAAGGGTTCCTGTTAGTTTCCGAACACATTTTAGACATAAATTTTCACTCTTACCATTTGATGTCGTCCAGTTCAAATTTTCTGTATTTAATTGGTAACTGTCCACGTGGCTCGTGGTAAACATATCGGCTGCTCTTAATACACGTCTCTCGATATCGCCTCTCTAATTTACACAATCGATTATCTCGTGGCAAACGAGAAATCAATACACATTAAAAAAAATTCCACGCGATCCTGCGCTCCACACTCACAGTTTTACACGTGTTTTTGACATCTTGCCCCTAAGATGGCGCGCCAATTTGACGTGACCAAGCATGGCTACGGCGATAAAGCCAACTTGATCTGCGGTGTTCCCAGAGTTGTGAAGTAATATGTGTGCGCCCGGCGCCACAGCTCTGCGGTGAGCTGATGAGATGTAGGGTCGTTCGGTCGACAGCCTAGGGACTCTGGTAAACACTCCGTCATACACACGTTGCCGAGGTTGTGGGCCACCTCGCACGCCTTACTTGATTATCAATAAAAACAGTGGTGCTGGTTGTTAAGGTATTTATTACCCCGTTATGTACACTCAACTATACAGAAGACACGTGGCCTGAATGGCCCGGAACTACAAGCGACCACGTGGTCTTATCATGTGAAGCTCGAAATGCACTTTTGATTCCCGATAAATAATAACGTCGCTCTCCCCTCGGCGCTATGCAAGTTAAGTAAGGAAAGAGATGATGATAATGATTTATAACGTTATGGATGCGACTGGATACTGTTCGACAGATGATGTCCTTGCTAGGGCTTCTGCGGAGTGGGGAGAGCGTACGTCCGAGCTCGTCCAAGTCCTGGCGAATACTGGCCGGAAATGTGCGCCGGCTTCCGCTACCTAGGCGCAGCTGATGCCATGCGGTGAAACGGTGAAACACAATATACACTGAAAGATGATTATGGGATGGAAAATGATATGAACTAAATTAACACAAGAAAACATAATTACCCTTACACAAATACATAATATAAATGATAATACTTATTCTAAATGTTTTCATTGCACCAGCCACAGCATTGCCAAATGTAGAATGTCACATGTCTCTGGCTGTGGCTGGGCAGATTGTCTCCGATGACAAAACAAATTATTAATTAACTATACACTGACGCTATTAACAAATACACTGACAAAATAAACTGAATAAATAATAAACACTAATGCATTCGTGCCCACAAGCCTTTCGGTGTGGTGCGTCTGGTGTGGACATACTGTGGCAGTCAGTGGGTAAAAGGACTCGTGAACGTGCGGTTCACGTCAACTGACTGCATTATTTCAATAGATTATGGAGAATGGAGCTGTCACTNAAAGGACTCGTGAACGTGCGGTTCACGTCAACTGACTGCATTATTTCAATAGATTATGGAGAATGGAGCTGTCACTAAAGTTAAATTTCTGCAAAAAAAATTAGAAATTAACATAACCAAAAAAAAATTTTGAATAGCAAAATCTCCACAACATATCTGTGGTGTATTGATGCAAAATTAATTAAATATAGCTGTACTACAGTTAGTGTTATAACATTCTGGCTTATATTGCAAAAAACAATATTAAACTGGAATGGAACTAAATCATTTCCTTAGCATTTGGCATGAATGAAATAACCATTAATATAACCAAAAATTAGCTCTATAATTAGTAATATATTATAGATATTTAAGATTAACCTCGCAAAAAAATAAGTTTCCAAAATATTAACTTACTGATTTTAAAGATACAGTAGAATCCCTATAATTCGTATTGTCAAGGGACTGAATGTTAAATATGAGNATTAACTTACTGATTTTAAAGATACAGTAGAATCCCTATAATTCGTATTGTCAAGGGACTGAATGTTAAATATGAGTTATTGGGATATTCACATTAACGGGATTATCAATAATCGGGAGCAAAAACACATAATAACGAGACTAATGCAAATTTGCATTAATATGTAATGATAAACGCATGGCTACATATTATGTATACATATNATTAACTTACTGATTTTAAAGATACAGTAGAATCCCTATAATTCGTATTGTCAAGGGACTGAATGTTAAATATGAATTATTGGGATATTCACATTAACGGGATTATCAATAATCGGGAGCAAAAAAACATAATAACGAGACTAATGCAAATTTGCATTAATATGTAATGATAAACGCATGGCTACATATTATGTATACATATGTATATACAAATCAATAATTACATCAATTAAAAACACATTAAAAATTTATGTTTAAAATCTGTAATTTTCTTTTGGTGCAAGCCTTGCAGATGGGTATTGTCAATGGCTTTGTCAAGCATGTTCAAAGCAGAAAATACTTCATCGCCAACGTCTGGTTTCGCTAAGAAATGGCGCACGTTGTTGATGTGTTGTTTAGCCACTTTAGGTGTAATTGTTGGCACATCATCTTCGTCATCACCTTCACCATCAATGTCCTGAGATGGAGCCAAAATTTTGTCATCAGTTAGAATCCCCACTACTACCAGGCCATTGTCAAAATGGATGAAATCTTCAAACTTTATAGAATTTTCTTCATTTTGGGAAGACAATTTCAATTCACATGGCATTCTTAGTCTTGTTCAGTAACTGTTGTTGAAAGTTCCCACTTCGTGAATCCACAAGCACGAAAACAGTTTTTTATTGTGCTTTCACTAACACTTACACCTTGTGAGCAATGTTCATGGCTGAAAATAAGGTGATTTTATGATCCTTCCCATCTTCGATGCTGCCAAGGAGTTGCATCACTACTTCCTTGCGGTAAAAGGTTTTAAACGTTTTAATTATGCCCTGGTCTAGAGGCTGCAGCTTAGAAGTGGTGTTGGCAGGTAAAAACACAACATTAACATGACTGAGCGGTGGGGTATTGTTGTGGGCCGTACAATTATCCATGAAAAGTAGAATTTTTCGCTGCCTTTTCTTCATATCAGCATTCACTGATCGTATCCATTCCTTGAATAATTCGCCCGTCATCCACGCTTTTTTGTTTGCATGATAGGTCATCGGAAAAGTTTTTATGTTTCTAAAACAGCTTGGTTTGGCTAATTTGCCTATCATGAGCTGTCTTAATTTCTCAGATCCATCCATGTTGGTGGCCAACAATATGGTTACAAGTTCTTTAATATTTTTTCCGCCATTAAACTTTTCTTCCTTAAAACACATTGATCGGTCGGGGAGACACTTATAAAATAACCCCGTCTCATCGGCATTAAAAATGTTTTTGGGCTCATAAGAATTGATTTTTCTCCCAATTCGTCTTTCCACTCGGAAGAAACGTCGGCCGATACACTCTCACTTTCCCCACTAAGCTTCTTAAATTTTATACTGTGCCTTTATTTAAACCTATCAAACCAACCATCACTCGCATGAAAGACTTTAATTCCCATTTTTTCTGCGAAAACGTTTGCTTTTTCTCTTAAAATGTTTCCTCCAACTGGTACATTCAAATTCCGTGCTTGCGCAAACCACTTTTTAAAATTCTCTNAACTTTTTTAAATTATCTTCTGGTTGTGGATACTCACCAGTCTTAAAGTGCTTTACTTTGCTGTCCGATGTCTGGGAGACGATTTTGTCCTTGTTATTCAGAATTGATGTTATTGTGGAAGGAGGAACGTTATAACGTTTGGACACGTAAAATTTTTTTATCACCACCGGCCACGGCGTTAATGATTTCTTTTTTTTTTTTTTTTCTCTCTCTAATGGAAAGACACTTATTAGCTCTTTTCGGAGGCATGCCTAAGACCGAACTGACTAACTTTTCACTTGCTCTGCTCCTTCCTACCCTCTCATAACCCTAGGTTGGACACCAAGGCACCTCTTAGTTCTGGGAATCACAGACACATCGCCTCACAGCCTACTCGGCGTCATTACCTGCCCTTCAAACCCTCCTACGTCCCTCAGTACCCTTCCGGTCTTTTTACCCTATCCGAATTGCATAAATCTAGAGCTAGTGTACAGTCTATGGTTAAAAACATTACGAGTTAACAAGATTTTTAAGTTGGAAATAAGAATTATAAGACGTTTTGATTGCGCTCGAGCACCAAAATAAATACGTATTATCGAGGGGACCGGAATGCATTATTTTTTTTTACGAATTAAAGGGATTTTCTCAAGGGACCGGCAAATTTGTACGAATAATCGGGATGCGAAATATCTGGATTTTACTGTATTACCATTAAAATAGCAACAAAATAAATTGTTTACATATTTCTATTCCAAACAGACATGGTTTTCGTTCTTTCTTACACGTATATATCAGTTTTGTCGTGCAGTTATGCCACAACTTGACTGCCTCAAGTGAAATACAGGCAGCTATGGTTAACCCACAAGGGTCCAGCTGTCAACACTGGCAGCCATGCTTCAACCATAAGTAACAAACAGTTGAAACCTCATTCACTTCTTCATAATCTGAACAGACCAGTTATGAAATTTTGGGGGCTGTAACCAAGAATTATACACAAAGGACTACTCCGTAATTTGGCAATATCTAGTGCTGTTCATCAAAACATGAAGCATCTTTGTAGTACAGAGCAACTCGGGACTGAGGGAATTTTTAATTGAAATGGGCATACTATAAAATTTGTAACTATACTAAAGGCACAGTCGAGTACAGAAGGGGCCAGAGTATCTTCTCCTCCTCCTCCTCCTCCTCCTCCTCCTCCTCCCATTCCTTTCCAAATGTTGGTTTGATAGGCACTAATTGATCACTTCATCTTTTAGCAAGTTTTTATAAATTATGGTAAACTGCTAACCTCACTCCTTTTAAAAAAAATTATTTGTATGGATTTATGTAAAAAGAAACAGAACACTCAAACATACCATACATAATGAGGCTGTGTTCGAAGTTACCGTTTAGTACAGTAGTATTTAAATATGTAGTAGCATTTTAATAAGTTTTGTTCCATAGCAAAATATCAAATTTCTACATCATTATTTTACTACACTAATTCAGGTCACGGTTACCTCTTAGAAAACTAAAAGTTAGTGCCTATGGAGAGTACCCCAATTAAATTTCGTAGATCTATTATGATCAGTAATTTGAACACCACGCATGGTGTGTTCATATAGTACATACATGCATAGTACACACAGCTTTCTACGTAAGACATCCATTTTCTTGGCTTGTGTAAATAATCCATGGGACTGCAAAATGCTTATAGTTTTCTACACAAAGGTACTCTTATTCCAAATATACAAATGTACCATCGCCTCTGATATCATGCCACTTAAATAACATTTGAGAAATTATAGATGGGATAAATAATCAAAATACTACCCAAATTACAAATAACTTCTACTGTATTAACGAGAGTATTTCAGAACATAACAAAATGGCAATCTTTAAAAATTTTAAGCAACCATTTTCTCCCTTTTAAAAACTTTTGCTTATGAAATTTATGCAGTACAGCTAGCAATAGGATGAAAATGCAGTTTGTAAAAATATTTGATAGTACATACTAACATATGTACATAAGCTATTAAGCAAATTTACTTCACCGCTCAAGTTTTGCATGCATTAGGCACATTTCATTTTGTAATTCACTTACAATAACAAAGCTTATTTTCAAATTTACAGTAATCCAAATCTTTTTAAAACATTAGATCATTATGAACAAGTTACTTCTTATAACCAACCTGAATGCATGCTTATTACAATAAATTGTATCACATACACTGAAGAGCCAAAAAAACTGGTACACCTGCCTAATATTGTGTAGGCCCCCCGCTAGCATGCAGAAGTGCCGCAAGACGACGTGGCATGGACTCGACTAATGTCAGAAGGTATGCAGGAAGCAATTCGCACCATGAATCCTGCAGGGCAGTTCACAAATCCATAGGAGTGCGAGGGGGTGGAGATCTCTTCTGAACAGCTCGTTGCAAGGCATCCCATATATTCTCAATAATGTTCATGTCTGGTGATTTAGGTGGCCAATGAAAGTGTCTAAAGTCAGAAGAGTGTTCCTGGAGCCACTCGGTAGCAACTCTCGACGTATGGGTTGTCTCATTGTCCTGCTGGAACTGTCCACGTCCGTCGGAATGCACAATGGACATGATTGGGTGCAGGTGATTGGACAGGATGTTTACGTATCTGTCACCTGTCAGTCATATCTAGACATATCAGGGATCCCATTTTACGCCAACTGCACACGCCCCATACCATGACAGAGCCTCCACCACCTTGAACAGTCCCCTGTTGACATGTACGGTCCATGGATTCATGAGGATGTCTCCATACCCATACACATCAATCAGTCCGATAGAATTGGAAACGAGACTCGTCAGACCAGGCAACTGGTTTCCAGTCATCAACAGTCCAATGGCGGTGTTGGCGGGCCCAGGCGAGGCGTAAAGCTTTGTGTCGTGCAGTCAACAACGGTACACAAGTGGGCCTTCAGCTCCGAAATTCATATCGACTATGGTCCGTTGAATAGTTCGCACGCTGGCACTTGTTAATGCCCCAGCATTGAAATCTGTGCCAATTTGAGAAAGGGTTGCACGTCTGTTACGTTTAATGATTCTCGTCAGTCGTCGCTGTCCCGTTCGTTGACAATCTTTTTCGGGCCGCAGCGATGTCGAAGATTTGATGTTTTACCGGATTCCCGATATTCATGGTACACTCGTGAAATGGTCGTATGCGAAAATCCAAATTGTATTGCTACCTCGGAGATGCTATGTCCCATCTCTCGTGCGCTGACTATCACACCACGTTCAAATTCACTTAAATCTTGATAACCTGCCATTGTAGCAGCAGTAACCAATCTAGCAACTCAGACAGATGCTTCTTGTCTTACATAGGCGCTGCCGACTGCCTTGCGTTACTTTGATTGGTTCCATACCTCTGTTATTTGCAAATGCACGCCTGTACCGGTTTTTTTTTGCCTCTCCAGTCTATTTTCATATGCTTCATGGCCAGAAGAATGGAAAATATGTTGCAGAATTCAAAAGCAGCTGAACTGAAAATAATTTACCTCAGTCATGATTTTAACGTACTTTCAGTTCAGATTTATGGCACTTGGTATTGTAATTCAACTGGCAAGTACTTTTTCTAATAGGAACACCAAAAAAAAAACTGTGTAAATAGGCAAACAGGTAAAAAGAATTGTCTGCATATCACTATCAGTCACCTAACTGCAATGCAGAATGTGACAAAAAATACCTTCAAAAACACCTCATTTAAGTTAATATAGTTGTATGCTCAAAGTTAAAATATTGGGTACTTCAGGGAGTAAATAACAGGAAGTGAAATTAAAAAAAAAACCATCAATCATTTGTAAAAAATTAATAATCAACACCACACATTTTTTGGACAATAAACTAATACAATGGTCAGCAAGGTACAGACCTGCTTAATACATACACATCATTATATGTTCCTCGACAACAAGTTTTATAAATTTGGCACTACATCTCGAAAACATTTTGTAATTTCCTGTAATCTCTATTGCAAACATGCTGATTCACCACTAAATACTAAAAAACCTACCAGTCACTTTGCTTAAAAAATTTATTGGCATGTTTTACAATCTCCTGCTTTCTCTAAATATGCAATGAAAATATTAGAACGATTAAAATGTTAAAATGCACTGCTTGTCCGGCCAGAGGGGAGAGGCTCATTTGGCCACCTTCGTTGTGTACCGGGTTTTATTCCTGCCTAGCAGGAAAAATGTGGCACAAGACGGCTACACTTATTTCTTTCGGTAGTTCAATGGCTTCTCCCAAATTGTATGTCCCTTAGAAATAAAGTGCAAAACAAAAGGCTTTATCAATTATTTTCATTTCCCTATATTAAAAAAATGTTTACAAAATTCTTATGCAACATCATGTTACAATCAGGAAAAGGAGAGCACGAGAAAAGTAACTGAAGAAACACAGGTACTGCTTCAGTGAAGACAACAGGCAACTTGTTTATAACCTGCTACTATTACATGTCCCAAACATGTTTGGCTTTTTCTTGCAAAGCAAAACCCGAAGTCATGCATTTTAAGACTGGTGATGGCTGTTATACAGGAGAAGTCACACACCATAACCTTGATTCCTATTACAAAAGCAGAGTAGTGAGGGCTTTACCACCTTCTATAAACAGTGCAGAACTGCAATGCTGGGAACTGGCCCACCAAATACATCACTAAATCTAGACAACCAACTGGCCTAAACATAAAATAATCCCTCTGCCACATTTCAAATTACCGCTCCCCCTAGTTCACATCCTGGCTTCTAGGTTTATCATTTGCCAACCACTGCTCAACATACTTCATTGTGCCATCACCTGGTGCCTAAAGCTGGCCCAGCCAATGAAACTTCATGTCTGCGTAGAAAAATTGTTCAATTTTTGTGTGTGTGTGTGTGTGTGTGCGTGTGTGTGTGCGTGTGTGTGTGTTTTTTTTTTTTCAGCATGCATCATTTAAATTCAAAACCCTAAAGTATTTTAAGTTTTCTGAAGCTTGCCTATATCTACAAAAAATGAATAATAGGTTAGATCCGGTGAACCTCACACTCAGTGCTCCGAATCTGTCAGAAGTTTTGTTTTTATGCATAATATAACTGCAACATTAATTCACAGCCATCATATTTAATGTTTCCCATGATAAGCAATCTTTCACAGAATTATATTAGAAAAGCTAATGATTCATTGACTGTGTTGCACAGTTTCCAGAAATATAACCTATAAATTACAATCTCAACTCAAGCAAATCATGAATAGTATAGTTGTTACTACTATTTAACTAATTCTGCCAAAGGCAGGGTATACTGATGTTATGAGAGGATTGTACTAAGGGAGCTAGCTGGGTTGTTCCTGGCCAGCCTAAAGAATAAGTGGGGTGATATGAAGTTAGGATAGAGCAGAGCTGGAACTGAATGGTGGAGGAAGCAGGATATCTGTAAGAAGACCAGCCCATCAGCAGCATCATCTGGCATAATTTTCACAAATGAAAATCTTTGACTCGAACCAGGATTACCCTGGGACGAGATGTTCTTGCTAGCACCCCCAACCACAGCCTACTATTGACTATCCCAATGGAGTGTATTGTGCTTCTAACAAGTGTATAGGTTCACAGACTGAATAATTTTAATTTTAAAGTATACATGCTAGCTCTGGGTTGTCTGCAAGAGTAACAACTTATTTGCCACCTAAGTAGAAATTAAGGTGGGTGTTTACGAGCTCCAGTGGCTATGCAATTAGCACGCTGGCCTCCCACTACTGTGATCCAGGTTCAATCCCTGGTTCACATTGTGGGAAACATGGAGAATGTTTCCAGTGGGCAGCAGGTTTTCTAAAGATCTCGTTTTTCCCCTGCCCTTGCTTCCTGATGCACATGCAAAGAAAAAATTACTGTAGCAAGGGAGGCAAACACACGAGTGCTGTTAGGTCCATCTCAAGAACGTACGTACTTTAATGACAGTCTGTGTGCATCAACATTTTGTAAATGAAACCACCTACCACACACTTACAAAAGCCCACATCAGCAAGTTTTATATGCACATGAAATTGCAATTATACTGGTAGACCTGACTGACCACCTGACAAGGCAGTTCACAGAAGAGTTATTATTAATTCATCTAGCTTTTGGTGGTTGCAAAAAATAAAGTTATTAGTTTAATAAACTATACCTGTATTTAATAAAATAGGCATGTTTAAAGTGTTTGAATGAAATACAACTTTATCTGAGCTTTTTCACTATTGTGGCCATTACATGGGCTCATTGCTCATATGTAGCATAGACACACACTGTTGTCATAGAAATGGTTTTAAATGAAGTACCATCAAAACTGTCAAGAAAGTGCACTCTTTTGTGAGACGGACTGGTGTGT
>NQII01004056.1:204849-224550 GCA_002778355.1 Clitarchus hookeri
GGGGGCGGGGGGGCAGAAGCAACCTAAAAACATAAACAAATGGCAGCATCCTCATTTTTTGCATGAGAAACTTACCAGAATGTAACATATTGCTGCAGTGGGAGGCAAGAGCTATTATGCATCTTGCAAATTTTAAGTTTTTACTATTTTCCACATTTTAGAAACTTTTGTACTATATAAGTCTGCCCTCAGGTTTCGTGGTATCCAGATATTCCACGGGGTTATTTTTCTGATTTATTAATATATCTATTGTATTTTGAAGCAAAAAGCACTACACTACCGTTTAGGATAGTGGTTTTTGCTTCAAAATGCAACACATTCAAATGCCAAAAAAACAAGGTGGAACCTAGAAACTTGGAAATCGGGTAGATGGTATCTTGTATGTGAAATGTAGGCACCCACGAAGAAATTTTTCAAAATTCAACCATAAGTTGTAAAATGTGTTTTTACATGTTCCCTCTTTTTGCTCCAAAATACTGACTGTGACAATTCATTAAACTACGCCAAAGATTTTTTTTTTAATTATGTGTACTGGTGAAATGAGAGTATAATTTTCTTCACTGAATCCTCCGTGTTCCAATGACACATCACAGAGTATTTTGTTTCTGATAAATTGCTTCCGCTACTTGCTAAAGTAGAATGTGTTTAAAGTATTTTTTAATATAATTTGGACTTAAAAAAAAAATTTACAAACATTAATACCTGAATTCTTAAGCAGGTTTCACACAATGCCGGATGTGTGCAAAACTTGCGCAAAATGCCAACTTTGCATGAGAATTTCTTATACAAGATTGTGTACAAGGCACATCTTGCACGAAATGGAGAGAGAGACAGAGAGAGTCAGACAGGGGGAGAGAGACACACACACACACACATACGCACATGCACACACACACTATATATATATATATATATATATTAGTCCTTCTGTGCTGGTTATGTGACCTGTTCATTAACGATACAGGTGTAAAATAAAATCATAATCTGAGGTTTGCAAAGAGGTATACACTGAAAGAAAACATTGCTAAAGCATCTAGAGCACTCATTTTTCATGCATCCATTGTACATGTGATAGTGAAATGTTTTCAAATACTTACCAAAGCTGTCAACTAATTCTGATGCGAGAGGGGCCAAAGTGGCTGAGCGGTTAGACTGCTCGCCTCCGACCAAGGTGAACTGGGTTCAATCACTGGCCGGGAAACTTCTGGATTTTCGCAAGTGGGAATCGTGCTGGAGGATGACGCAGGTCGGTGGGTTTTCTCACCCTTGCATTCTGCTCCATACTCACCTCACCCGCATCGGCTCTCAAGTTGTTAAGAGCTGCCCGAATCTCTCATTTTAGTTAAGGATTCAAACTGAATTTTTTTAATGTCAAAAGTGTCACAAAAGCAGTTGTGAAAGATTTTACTCTACAAATGTTTTGTTTTTCATAACCTTTCCCTGTAGGCGAATTCAAATATGTGCTTTAAAGGTATTACCAAGCGAGTGTGGTAATGCTGAAAACACCCATTTGCTGATTTTTAACTTTAATTTGTACTGGAAGACACCAGTCTTCATAATTATCCAGCATTATTTACTTCATTATACTATCTAAAAGTAATGTCTACAGCCTGGCTTCAATATTTTCTGGAAATGGTCTACCAGCACAAAATTCCAGCATAAGTATACCACAAGAGCATTCAGGCATAACAGCATATGACTTGATAATTTTTTTTATTTGTACAGAGCCTGTTAATTGTAAGAAATAAATTTTATCAATACAATATAATGACCAGCTGTGCCCGTGGCTCCGCTCGCTTGGACTTCAGAATTATTGTTTAGGTTTTTATGTAATAAAGTTGATAAATATTAAGTTTTTAATGGGAAAACAACAGCTTAAATTTTACATATTTATTTATTGAGAAAATAAATGTAAAAACGCTTGGCAGTATTTCTCTGTACAGATATACTTCCGCGGAGTTTATTTTTTTTTGTCGTATTTTTATTCTACACAATTCTTTACTACATTATATTGTTCCGTCTTTAACGGGTTAGACAGCGTATTGCAAGAGAGCGCGCTGGCGGCAATCTTTTTTCCGACTTGATTCACTATTGTTGTCACTGCTTATTCCGTATGTTACTTTACATAACAAAATTTATACTAAAGCCTGGCCAGAGAACATAGCTATGAGTTTTAAAAAAAAACACATAAATCGGATAATTGGTTCTCATGTGATAAACGCGCACCAACAGACAGAGAGACGTTGAGTTTTATAATATGTATAGATACTTGATGGGATACCTGTTGCAGGAATTGAGTAACAAGACTCTCAGCTGCTTGCAACTCCTTTTCTGACCAATAAGCACAGGCATTTTCAATCCTCATTAGGGTCAACCAACTCAGAGTGATGTTTTTCGAGAAATAAATCAATACCATTATTATTCTTTAGAAAATTATTACTACCATACACTACACATAGCATAATCTTTTGCCAAAAAATGTTGCCTTGCCAATAGTAATATATAAGGCAAAATCTTCCTACAAACCACTCTGCACCTTACTGGATATCCCGAGATAGTCCAGAAATCACAGCTGCCTAGGCTTTAAAATAGGAAAAACATCACAAACAAATTTTCGTGAAAATTTCAACAGTGACCATGGAGTTTTACAATACCCATGGGTTTAAAAAACAAGGTTTTGTTGCTGTTTTTCAAAATTATATTTAGCATAAATTAACGATTAAACACAGTAATTTGTACTTATTCTGCATTTTTAGCCTACTTTCCGAAGGAAAGATAGCCTTACGAGATTACATTCCTGTCTGTATCTATGTAGGTGCGTTGTGTGCCGTTTAAATTTTTGAATGCTTGGACCGGATTTCACCAAACTTGGTACACATACCTAGTAAGGACACCTTACTTTTATAGTTTTCGACGACTTAGGTCACTTTCAAAATGGCATTTTAAAATTTGGGGTGATGTCATATCTCTGGAACTTTTAAACCTATTTAAACCAAATTTTGTATTCTGGCAGAGCATCGTGAAAGCATTAAATTTTGAGATGGATATTGTTTTTTATCTGCCATTTTGGAAAATAGCACCAAGTGAATAATGATTTTTTATCATATCACGAAAACTATTTAACCAATTCTCACCCAATTTGGCTGATAAGTAATACTATGATAGACCAAGTAAACGTAAGTTGTTGAATTTGGTTAGGAGCTTACTTAAAAAATAGCGGTCATAAAAANACTTACTTACAAAATAGCGGTCATAAAAATTATTTTTAGGTTTATTTAGTATATTTGTCATACCATTTAAACAATTTTGACCAAATTTTGTATACTGAAAGTATCTTTTAGAAGCATCATATATACCAACATATAACCACTTTTGTTGGCCATCTTGGAAGATCGCTCCATACAAATATATTAAGTTATGTCATATCTCAATAAAAAATGAACAGATTCCTACCAAATTTGGTAAACACGTACTGAAGTATATGATAAGTGATAAGGATGTAAGATACCTGTTTTCAAAATAGCAGTCATATTAGTTTAGAATGCAATGTCGTCGAAACTATGAAATCAATTCCAACATAACTTTGTATGCTGGCAGTAGATATTGCAATTATCTACTGTATCTACATGGAACATCTTTTGTCCGCCATTTTGTTAGTTTACGCCATGCGAATAAATAAAATGTTTTATGTCATATCTCAAGAAACAATTGACAGATTCCTACCAAATACGTCAAACAAGTAGTACTGAGGCAGATAATGTTAAGTGTTATGTTTTAAGTAGGTCAGGCACTTATTTTCAAAATGATGGTTATATAAATATTTTAGCTCAGTATATTTTATCAACGAAACATATTCCAACTTAAGTTTTTATGCTGCCAGTGCCTATCACAACAAATATGTCTGCAGTGTCTCATTTCCCGGACATTTTGTATGATAGCCCACCAATTAAAAATTGAGTTTTTGTCTCATGTCTTGTGAAACAATCAACTCATGTCACGTATATTAAACAATTTAACCAAATCTTGTATGTAGATCTTTAACACATTAAAAGCATTGTATATAAAGCTTTTTTTTTTACATGTCAAATAAGGAAATACAGTTTTTTATGGCATATATCAGGGACCAAACAACCAATTTTTGCCTAATTCTTCACACATGTAGCACTATGGTAGGCCATGTAAACTTACACGCTTTAAGTGGCTTAGTCACTTATTTTCTAAATGATGGCCTTCTAAATAATTTATATTTGTAAACTCTATAATTTGAAACATTAGACTGATTAAGTCTGTAGATGATGCTCCGAAACCAACCTCCATAATGCAGTGCATTGCATGCTAGCTTATTGTAAGAGGTTTTCTTGGTTCAAGTCCTGGGTAAGGTATGTGTGCATTTGTCATTGACTGATTAATGTTGCATACGTTTCTGATTTCATTTCTAAGGTTATTGCTTTCAAAGAGAAGTCAAGTCTTACCTACCAACTTAGCTTTTAAGAACGTATTTAAAAATTAATTATATCCATGTTGAGAAAAGTAGGCTTATTAGTTAAATCAGTAACTTGTTGGTTTTTTTTCTGTGCCCACAGTAACATTCAATTGTATCTTGACAATGATACCAATAAAACTGGTAGTTTTCCCACCATGGTTTCAATTGTTACAGATATGCCAACTAAATTAAATAATTTTGAGGATCTACACACAGTAATATTTCATTTTAATTTATGTATCAGTATCCCATCAGGTGTGAAAATTGTCTGAACAGAAAAGACTCATTTGTGAGCAATGATGACACTTTTCTGAATTTTCTACTTGCTAAAGAGCTGAATATTAAAAAAAAACTTTTACTTTCTATTATAAGCTCTGATAAGAAAGTGACAAGATGGGCAGGAGGCAACCTAAGGCCTTTGAACGTTCTAGATGTTGGGCAAGTTAATTGTATTTTACATTTCCAAAGGCCTGCGGTGAACCAATCTATTCTTGCATTCCATCGCATCCCCTTATCCACCCCATTTAAGCTTCGCTGATATTAAAATTTGCCCATGTCTTTTAACCTAACACTTGTTTTGCAAAACTATACCACTATGCCACTATGCTTCTATAGTGTTCATTAAAAAAAAATCTTGAATATTGTAGATTTTGTATAGGTATTTTTCCCAGGTACATTTTTTTTTTCTTCGAATAATTGCACAAGTCACTTTCAACAGAAAGTAATTACATTATGTACATATTCTTGTGAATTAAACTGTAAGTTTTCTTTGTTAAAGTCTTAAACAGTGTGTATATATTTACTTATTTATTACTGAAATAATTGTGGTAGGTATGACTAAAATAAAGTAAGTTGCTTACAACAAAAAGTGATTTGCAAAAAGTGATTTACTCTTTTCATCCACTAATTTTTAATATGTTTTAATTAATTTTTTAAGACAATAACCTTTTTAGTACACACTTTTCTACACTTTAGTACACAATTTCTAGCACACACTTAGACTTAACTGCAGCTAGTTAAGTTTAAGGGTAAGCTAACCCATACCTGTGAGAACCAAGGATTCACCCCACTAGGAATAGAGCCCAGATCACAGTGGTGGCAGGCAAGTGCTTTAGCGCTGGCCAACCGTTGCCCATATAAGCCTAAGTGTGGACTTGTTTATTCATAAAATGCTTAATTTCCAATATAAAAAATCTGGTAGTTCTGTATGATCCGTTTCTAAGGTGGTTTCCTCCTTGACTCCACCAGTGGAGGATTATCAAATATAGTTGGAACTGCTTGTTTGTGTAATCTGTTTTTCATGTCATTAAAATAATATAACCTCTTTAAAATGCTCACTGCATATCTTACAGTTCATATGCAAGTATTCTGCGTCTTTATTAATCAGGTCTGCTCGTCTACTTCACCCATTTCTTGTACCTGAAAAAAAATGATTACCTAACATAAGCATTTCTACATAAATACAAACTGATGCTTAACTAGTTTAACAATATTGCAGAATAATAAAGTGTTCACTCAGTAAATACAAGCCAAACTTATGGTCCGTAATTTTTGGTAGGTCTAATTATATATGAACATTACAGAAAATATTACATAAATAACACCTCTAAAGTTGTAGGTGATGCACATATATATATATATATTTATTTATTTTACATCCTTAAAAACATTACTAGCATGTGTATATTCACCATATTAACCCAAAAAGCACGCAACATGGCATTATTTATCTCTACTTACATGTCTGAATCCAATTGAAATTTAAAAAAACTTTGCTTCTGCTATTGTTTTTTATAGTTGGAACAATTCACAGCAAAACACCAACTACTTCCATTACACCCTCTTTCTTCCATCTCGAATAGGTTGAATTCGCGTAATAAGGTAATACATTTTTAACACTATGAAATACTTAAAAAAGTAAATTATATCACTTAGAAGCTGCGTAATTTCCTTGCTTCGGCTCGAGTTTCCTACAGTCCCAGCAATCACCTGACAACTGCAACTTATTTTTTCCATTAGGAAGGTTTAAGAGTTCACGCAAAAATCCTTCATGTTTTTCATCATCTTAGAGTGAAATTACATTAATTATTTATTCGTGGAACTTGACTTCACTAAAAATTCAGGTGTAACTCACTTGTGATGTATTATTATTTTGTGGAGAAGCATCAAGTTTGTACATGTGTTTTTTAAACCTACCTAGGCAAGTTACGATGTTGCGATAAATCTATTTTTCTATGGCAGGAATAAATATACCGTAACGTGCGTCATTACCGCTGAGTGTGAAAGAGTATGGTGCTATTACATTACGTTGGATCTGTGTTTGTGTGATGGCAAATATTGGAGGTGTGAAATTTGTACGTTTTAATTATAAACTGTTTTTGTGATGAAATTAATAGTTTATTTATCACAACTTTGTAACCTTGCCCTAGATGTTTGAATCACAATTGTGTAACATGCCTATGTTTCTGTGATTTGAATGTTTGCCACAACCCCAACAAAATACTAAGCCCAGCCAGATAAATTTAGATAAATAAAGAAATAAATCTAGAAAACAGTAAGTACCAATGCATAGAAATATGAGCGAAATTAAAGTTATAGTAGGCTTATTTATGTGCATGTTCACCACTATATTTTAAGTTTGCCGCTGCTACATACAAAAAATAAGCGACACGAGTTGCGTGCTTGAATTTACCGTGTCTTTTCGTTGGACTGGTTGTTGTTTCGTTTTAATTTTTAGTCCAACTGAGGCCGTCCTTTTAACCAAATAACCCAACACATATCAATAACAAGATTTTAAATACTACTTTCCCCACTTCTTTCCGACACAGTTTTAACAGAGTTGAACACAGTCGCAGTAAAATATTAACGTGTACGTGTAATATGCTATGTCACGTATAACAAATATGTTAACAATGCAAAATAATTACCATAAGAAATATCGTCAATACAGACATTGTTAAGAAGTCATAAAACTGATCTAAATATGGTTGTGGGCCTTAATTATGAACACTGCTGAAAACAGTAAACAAAGCATTTTCCAGTTAAAACGTAGTCACATAGCTGTGTTTATGTTTACATGTAGCAGAAGGATACGTAATCGGTAACCAAAAGTAGAACTTAAGCAGGGCTTCAGAAAAGTTTGAAGTAACCGTGAATGGCGTATAACTGTTGTGAACTGTTTCTAATCTCAATCACTGATGTTTCAGACTTAGTTATTGTCTAAAAGTAACATGCAACACACCATATTAATTTATTTAGGGTCCCTAATGAGATTATATGTCACCGGATAGCATCATTTATTGTTACTATTATATATTCACATTAGAAGGTTTCACAAACGATTCTTTCTAAAGCATCCCTATGACTCTCATGTTCTGGGTTCAAATATTTGTTAAGCAGTGGAAGTGTTTGCTTTTGTATATTTTATATAGGTAACCTAACTTGGTATATTAGCGCATAAGCTAATTGACAAATGTGTAATGGACAAGATGATCACATAGGACTAGCAACAACTTATCATGATTTTTTATTATAGGTGGAGTGTCACCCTTACTTGACGCAGAAGAAGTTGAAGGAGTTTTGCAACTCAAGAAATATTGTGGTCACAGCTTACAGCCCGCTGGGAGCTCCCAACAGAAGGACCCGGAAGGAGGATGGAAAGGAGCCTGTTCTCTTGGATGATGCCAAGATAAAGGAAATTGCCACTAAACACAAGAAAACTCCAGCGCAGGTGGTGTTGCGTTATCAGGTAATGCTTTTTTGATCAGGCAATGTTGCCAAATGCATGCTAAGCTCAACTTAAATACCATGCAGATAACTTTTGTTTCTGGAATGGGCTGTTCATAGTTACTTATGAAATTAGTGTTTGAAAACTGTCAGTCGCTACCTACGTATATTTTAATGAGCATAGCAACTGGCATGAGGACAGTAGTTGGTAATGATGGAGGGAGAGTAGTTCCATATCTTTACGTTGAATCAAAAGGGTTTTTTAATTCATGCACGTGTAAGAATAAGTAAATTTGTAAAATATTTACTTTTCTAATAATTTTACAGTTTCACATGACCAATGCATGAATTAGGTGACCAGATCAATAGCAACATTAATTTATATATGGTGGAAGAATAAGCAATTTGCATAACAGTAGGTCTTCAGCATGGGTCTCAGAAGTTTTCTTTTTCTAGTGAGAGCAGCCTCAAGCAGCTTTTAAATATGAGTGAGGTACTTATCAGTGTTTGACTTTCTGCAAGCGCAGATACTTATGTGAGTGGATGGCTGTGGTTGTAGATCCAGAGTGGGAATGTGACCATCCCCAAATCCGTTCAGAAGAAGCATCTCGAGGAGAACTTACAGATATTTGACTTTGAACTGACCAAGGAAGACATGGCTGCCCTTGACGGGTTGAATCGCAATCACCGCTACATATTTGAGGACTGGTGAGTTCAAACACTTATATCATCTTACCGACCTCAGTATGATAGTAGTAACATTTTGGTACTAGAATACCAGTCAGAGTTAAACTATAGATGTCGTTAAACGTACAGTAAACGTTCAATTTTATGACGTGTTCACGGTTCGTGAGAATGACTTTATAAAATCACTGACTTTGTAAAATAGCCATAGGTTGATTTTGACCCCCTGTGGTAATAGTATTTTTCTTTTAGTGTGACGTCTTTTTCATATCTCTTATAAAAAAAATAATATATTTTTCAAATGAAATATTAATTTTATTCAATATGCAAACATTTTTTGTGAATGAAATAATACCCCATAAACATACTGGTATTAAACATTGAGCATCGCATAGCTTCAGCAATCGCATTGTCTATTTTCAGTTGCTTCTCATGGGAAGATCAATAGTTTTGTTTAAAATACATAAATTTATTCTAATATTCAGATGTCTTAACAATAAATATGTACCACCCTACCCCAAAAGTTTTGCCAACTCTATACTTGTGGCTGCTAAAAATAAAGTTTAAACAGAGCACCGTGTAACTTTCAGCTACTGCAAAATCCATTTTCAATTGCTTCTCATGGGAAATTCAGAGGTGTTATTACTAATATATAATTTTTTTATTGTTTTAGAAATGTTTAGAATAAAACAACATTCCACAACACCAAAAATTAAGTTTAAACATTAAACAGAGTCCCACATAAAATACATGAAGCACAAAATACATTTTTGGTTCTCAGCATAAGAAATTTTGTAGGAATTTCTTAAACATATGCCAATTCATATTGAGCAAATTGAATAACGCAGAACATTGTCGAGTTGCTCCACAAATTCATTAGCGAGGACACATTATGGGAAATATCTCAGAATATGGTGCTTGGAT
This sequence comes from Clitarchus hookeri, assembly GCA_002778355.1. Taxonomy (NCBI): domain Eukaryota; kingdom Metazoa; phylum Arthropoda; class Insecta; order Phasmatodea; family Phasmatidae; genus Clitarchus; species Clitarchus hookeri. Next base: position 214,667 of record NQII01004056.1, read on the forward strand.
GCAGGAGGTAGTCATTTACAACATTTACTGTGAATGACATGATTCTTCGTTTCTGACGTGACTGCACCTTTGTTTTTTCTGTGGTTATCAGCAATTAAAAGGGTAAATGTTTAATATGGATCATACTGTATATAACACAGTTATTCTTTGAGAGTATTATATTGTATTTTATTTGTATACTTATACATCAAATGTTTATTGTGCAGTGTTTTCACTGTATCACTCATATTATTGTAAAAGTATACTGCAGTTAATATACCACTTACTTTTTGATTTTATAGGATGAAGCCACACCCAAACTACCCATTCAGCATAGAGTTCTGAGATGGTATCCTCAGATTAAGGGCGTTGTGCCAACTCTGGCAACTGCTTTAAGACTGAATAAGACTGAAGATTTAAATTATTTAGCTATATATGTATCTCACTATTTAAAAAAATAATAAATAGAATTTGATTGATAAATGTAATTGTGGTTTTTACATTCTCACAAAAGTATTAGTTATCACAGAGAATGACACACGTAATAAACAAAGTGCAGGTCACCTCATCCTTCACCCAACTCTTACATGTTATTAATAAATGTTGCAGTTCCGTGGATAGTTAATTTCTTTGAAATGCTAATCCATGTTACAATGAACATAGTATGTGATATGGCCTGAGAAACCATGCCACATGTCTCCAAAATCATTTTTCAGTTTTTTGTCCTTGTTTATAGAATACTTAATTCTAAACAATTTAAAGAAAAAGATTACATATCTAGCAAAAAAAATTGCATTTTTATTGCATTTCAAACAAAGACATATGTTTGTACTTTTTAGTGGTAAATGGCTGCCAAAGCTCAAGAAAAGAAATTAATCTATAAAACTATATTTCAAAGTTTATTTTTCTTTTCAGGAATTAAAAATATTTTGTTAGTTCTGATGATCATATTTTATACATTCATGAAATTTTTAGGTTAGTATTCAGCTTCAACTAAAGAAAAGAAATATAACTGCAAAAAAAACTGAAACATGTTCATCTGCAAAGAGAATTCATAAATTGGAATTAACAAAAATAATTTGCATTTGGCCAATAAAGAGTTTAAATTTCATGACGAGAATGAATTTAACAGTTATATATTTGTCAGCATTATGAGCATTGGCATGTTCCGTCAGCAAAGTCCAGCAAAGTCTGCTCGTTATATGTATTTAGTGGACAGATTTGTGTAGCTCTAAACATCAAGATCCTGCCTATGAGGGTGAAGCAAGGTGAATATGGAGCAGCGCCTGAATGACCCCGCACACGTATTTAGGAAACCGCGAGAAGTGTAGTAAAAAAATGACTTTGTTTGAATATATCAACTAAAAGTTTCGCCCACATGGATACTAAGCTGGTTTGAATATGGGCCGAATGCAAAACTGTAGCACAATACACCTTAAGCACGTAGCTGTTTTATGTATCTGTGGGAGGAACAAAGACAGCATCTTGATACCAGTTTGTCATTTGCCTTGCCATCTATTTGGAAGTGGCATAAATATCTTTAACTGCATTGCATAAATCTATTGTTTCCATAAAATTCTACTCTGCATCTGGTCTTTTGGCAGGTCTGAGTGAGTTGGAGCACTGTCTCAAGATCAGCATACATGATGACAGGGGATTTTGACATGTGGTGGTAAATTTTGAATTTAAGTACATCTGGCCTGCAATCTTTCCGAGGTTGCTGCATCTAGATTCTTGCTGGAGCATTTTGTCTGCAGTACAGTGAAACCTCAATGAAGTTTGCATTAAGAGGTGTTTACCATAATTATAAAACTTTAAGAAAAATTTTAATGTTGACTCTGTGATTGAGCATATTGGAAATTAGACATTCTTATCACCATCTGGGCTTATTTTTACCTATAGAATTGACATTTCATTGTAATACAAATTAACAAGTTTTTTATTAAGCATAGAAACTATCATTAAATTCACCATCCTATCCCAAAGGGAAAGAAGACAACTTGTATTAAAGAGATTTTTATTAAGGTGGTTTCACTGTAATTCTTGTGTTCTAAACACTTGGTATTTCTTTGTCGGTCATGGTAAAACGTGAAATGCTGCTTGCAAACAAGAATTTTGCTGTTGTGGGCCGTAAGTTGAGAGCTTATTAGCCGGAAAATCATTTTTATGTAGAAGTAGGCCTAATGGGCCTGGTCCTCGGGAGTCAGCATTAGCAAATAAATGATTGGATTTTTCTTCCTTCTGTGCATGTACAGGTATAACTTCCTCGTTCTGATCCAAGGTGATAACATTTATAGACACACAGAATAATTTTTTTCAAAAACCGATTTAGTGCAGTAGGATTGGAAACTCCAGAAAAATAAGATTTTGTTTTGTGTACCGCCAGTCTACATGTTCATGATGGTTGCAGACCATGTAATGTGCAATAATTGCCCACTTGAAACACATGTGATGAATGGGTTTTTGCAAAATGATATTGCTTGATACAGGATGAGAGAGAAAGATTGTTGATTTGGAGCTCCAGTTAATTCACTGGTGACACTGCCCACCTAGAACAGTGCTTTTTATGTGTTTTATCCTTGTGATCTCTTATATATACAGTTCCTTAAAGCTTCTTCAGTTTCATGGGTCTCATACAAAAATACATTGTTAGTTTTAAATGCTTGCCTGTCTATACCTTCGTAGAATGGTCCTTGCTTAATTGTGTAATGATGCAATATGCTTAATTTTTCGGGACACGAGTGTAAATTCTTTCGTGTGTCTTTAGCTTTGGAAAGCCTTGTAATATTTTATGAAGTTTCAAGTAAAGTCGCGGTGGCTAGTTTCCCGTGTTTGTTGGTCGAGCAGACGTGTGCGGACATCTGCTGTTTACGTCCGTTTACCGTCTAGTTTCGAAAGGTTTTCGAAAGTTGTTGTTTTGGTTATGTGGCTGCGACGTGACGCAGTTGCGAGTACAACAACATGTTGTGAGCGCGAGACACAGCGTAGTTTGGATGACGCTACTGGCATCGCCGGAGGCCTTGCGCTTATCTTAGGAAAAGGGGGGATAGGCCTGCCTAATATATACTGGTGGTGCCTATCGCCTAAGAAAGAAAGTCACCAACCGTCGAAGAAGGCGCATCGGGCGTGAGAAGACGCGTTAGGCGTGAAGAATTTCACCCACACCGGCAAGCACCCGTGACCGTAAGATCTTTTGTTCGCATTTCTTTTTCAATTTCACGTCACTTAAATTCTATCAACTTATTTCCGCCGGTGTGGGGGGTCGTTAGGGTGCCAGGAGGGAACAAACATCCCTCCTGCCTTCGGAACTTAAGTCTTGCGATGCAAGTTAAGACATTAACAAACTGTAAACTACTGTGGCGCTGTTTTCTGCACTAGTATAACTGATTGTGCAAGTTCGTACTCTGCAAACTGGAAAGTCGTCTGGGCAGCACTGTGAAACTTCAATGATAAATAAAGTATAAAGCAAACTAATCTGGAACTTCTTCTTTTTACTTAATCGGTGTCACCTGGTACTGAGTCTCGTATTCTACCTATGAGCAAGCCGTGGCATCAACATTATGAAGGCGTTGCAATGTTATACCGCGGATGGACACTCCGGGTAATATTATAATGACGGAACTTTACAATTGCTTAATGCAGTGGTGCACGAGCCAAAAATTGGATTCTGTGGATCTATGCTGCCGTACTTTTTCTGTTTGTTAATAACATTATTTCACATGTGGGTCAAATAACAATTATCCTTCAGTAAACTACTATTATAGACCATTCATGGTTACTTCCAGCTTGTCTGGAACCCAGAGAAAGTTCTGCTTTCACATTTCCCTTGTGCAAACAAAGCCTAAGGCTAGAAAATTATTCCGAAGGAACAATATGCTGCATTCATGTGCACTGAGTTTAATAACATTTTGCATGAGAATATATTTCTTAGTAGGCATTGCCAACACATATATTTTCTTTCTGGTTTTATTCGTATTAATTATGTATGAAATACACTCATTTGCAAAAAAAATTGATCACAATGAACAAATTGCGTGAGTACAACAAAGGTTGCAACACACTGTCGTCATAGTACAACATGTGTCCCATTTACATTTAATGTGGTTTGCTTGCACAGATGTGCCACTAGGGGTCATATATGTCCTATCATTCATACCTGCAAGAGACAAGGTCATAGTAGCATTGTGAACCACGGAACAAAGTTCAGTGAACATGCAGCATGCCCCGCATTGGACGAGCCTTTGCCCAGCTGGATGATTTTGAGAGATGCTGCATTGTCGGCCTCTGAGAGGCAGGTTGGATATTTTGGTGCANTGTCGGCCTCTGAGAGGCAGGTTGGATATTTTGGTGCATTGCTTGCTACTTGAACCATTCTGCCCATGCTGTGAGTCGGTGTTGGATGCATTGGGAATAGAAGGGTACACACCCATCGAGAAGGCTCGGGTCGATACCGTTGGACCACCAGCAGGAAGGACCATTTCATCGAGCGACAGACTGTAAGCACTCCAAGGACATGTCGCTGCATCTGGGGATATATCCTACTGGCATTACTTAGTCTACCATTACGACCTGAGCATCGCCAAGCACATAACATTCTGCTAGGAATGGGCAGCATGGCAACTTGTGGATTAGCGATGAATCACAGTTCTGTCTGTATACAAATGACGACCTAATTTGAGTTTGGAGATGCCCTGGCCAGCGCCATGATCCATGCTTCACTGTGGAGTGGCACACAACCCCAACAAGAGGTGTCATGGTGTGGGGTGCCATTTCCTACAATCCACACACCCTGCTGGTGTGGATTAAAGGAACCCTGATGGCACTGCGATACGCCCAGGAAATTCTGTTGACTACGGGCACTCAGTGTGACCAGTGCAGTTTGACAACCTCATTTTCAAGCAAAATAATCCCTGGCCTCGCACAGCACAGGTATCTCTGAACTGGTTTCATGATGTCAACAGTTTTCCTTGGCCAGCAAGGTCCCCAGACCTCTCGCTCATCGAAAACGTTTGGGACCAGATTTGACTGCAACTTTGGCGTATTTGGAGGGTCAGTTGCACCAACTGTGCTAGAATCCTCGGGTAAACATATGCCGCCAGGCCCAACCATATCGCTGCCTATCTACATGCAATGGGTGGTCCAACACCACACTGAGTGCATGCTACAAGTGTTGATTCCCTGCGATACATGCTTGGTGTGGTACAACATTTTGATGTTTTCTGTATACATGCTACCATGTTGTGTGTCTCTATCCACTTACATGTCCCTGCAATGGAGCCTTCAGGGTGGTAAATGTTTTTGCAAATGAGTGCATTATATTTTATATATAACATGTAAGTAAAAGTGTAATTGTAATAAAATTAAAATACATTAATATTAACAGAAGTACAAAACTTTTGTGATGCGTCGCACATTTGCGATACAACCAAACACTTCACACATGGGTGATTTTTCAAAGGTTTGATTCAAAAAAATGTTAAGATACTGTGAAAAGACTATATTTGGGGCAATGTAGGCTGTGTTTTAAAACTACCCCTAAGTATCTTTTTGGTCTTGACAACACTGTTTTCATTAACCATTAATGATTCTGGGGCATAATGGCTGCTGGCATGATAACAGTGTAATATCTTGAATTCTTGATAATGATGAAGACAAATATATCACATTTTGGCATGTGAGATGGACCTGTGACCACCGGTTATTTGGCGTGTGTACAAGTTATTGTTTTGTGTAAAATATTCACTGAATTTCTCTCACGCATCACCCAATCTGTATTATTTGCTCCAACATGCATTTAGTCTCTTCATACATTGTTGACAAAAATTAAAGTTTTACTGCAGAAGTGGCATGGGTGTTAGAAGAATTAGTTGTACAGACGGTGAAGATGTAGTCGATGCGGTGGATGGTGCAGAAAATTGTGCCTCTAACGACACAGGCAGCTCAGCTTGACTCGACTCGGTGATGTAACTGCCAAAGTCGATGATGGGATGCCAGTCGTGAGTACACCATCAAATGAACAATTCATCCTGTTTCTATGGGATATGAAAAAGTAGTACATAATTTGATACTCTAAAAGGTTTTGCATTGGTGTAGTGGTCAGACTAGTCTCCTTACCAAGGTGAACCGGGTTCGATTCCCGGTGGGGTTACATAGATTTTGGCACGTGGGAATTGTTTCGTGACGCTGGACAGTGGGCTTTCTCGGGGATCTCCTGTTTCCTCCACCTCTGCATTACATCGCTGCTCTATACTCCAATCGCTTCACCCTCATTGGTTCTCAAGACGTCGCTGTTAAATAGCCGCCTAAACGCCTCCATTCCACCTCTCCACTTTATTCTCTAAAGGGTCATTGATCATCTGAACAGGTAATTGAAACTTATTTAGGTTTTTCATTCTGGTGGGAAAATATACAAGCATACCTAATAATAACATGCAGACTTGGATGGAAGGGCTGAAGAGAATACAACTTACCAATGTTTCCAGCAGCTCCGGACCTGGCCACAATGCTGCCATCACCAACAAACTGCCAGGGGTCGACCTCTTCAAGGGTATTCCAAGAGCACTAATTTTCTGCCTATTTTAAAAATGTCTTTTAGAATTCTGCTGGGAGCATTTTAAATTTAGAAGCTGTGGTGCAAGTCAAAATAATATTCAATAAACTCGTTAAATCAATAAAGGCCCTAAGGGTCACTACAAACTACCTGCGCAATTGTGCCTTACATAGTGTCACTTTAATAAAAGTTGTTGCAATATAATTTTTCTCATCCTGGCCAAATGTCTTGCACTACTGGGACCAAGGTCTTGGCTGGTAATGGTATTCCGCCTGACATCGAGGTCTTAAGCGCAGACGCTGCATCACTGCTGGCTGTCTGAAAACATTTGTCTGAATAGGAAAAATCAATTCATGAACTGACCCTTGTCGGGATTCCAATATTTCACTCCAAGAGATAAGCTAGCCTCCCATCTAACCTCTAAAATTACATACTTTGATGCTACTGTGCATAATCAGTGTTCTGGGTATTAAGGCAGAATTAATGTCTGTCCGATAAATTTTGTCGTAATTAGGTCTCGGAAAGGCTTCAAATAATCAAAAGTAAATCGGCCACAGGTTCTAACAGAATCCTTATGCGCCTCTGCAGGGTAAAATCTAGTATCCTAATGCCTCACTAGAGTGTAGTATCGATAGTTAGCTGGCCAAAAATCAGATCTCGAAAACTATTGTGTCAATTTTAATAAGATTTGAAATGTAACTTTCGTGAAAGATTGTGATGAAGTATTGTAGCATTCAGATAAGCCTAAATATAACAAATAATTTTGAAAAAGATGGATTAATAATTTTTGTGTAATGTGATGTGACCACAGAAATAAAAATTAATGATGATAATGCAGCATACTATTAACAATTAATGAGGAGATAATGAGAATTTTATACCACTAACATTTTTAAAATTATGATGTGGTACCTCCAGAATTATTATCCTCACTGTTGTTATCGTCGGGCTAAGATCCAGGTACAGAAGGCTGTCAGCAATGGCAGGACTTCTTTTGACAAGAGTAAACAATTTCCCTTTAGTAACTTCCGTAATGTGGCAATGTAACGGTTGGAGGAAATCAGCCGCCTATGGGAAGGTCAGTATTTTGTGTTCTTCCTAAAAGATTTTCTCGTGAGATTTCCTAACACAGTTGGTATCTGTGTCTTTGTTCTTGGGTTTCCTCGGAGAGTTGGCCAATAGGTTGTGTGTTGTATGACCTCTCTATGTATCTAAAGCTTATGTAAGTTACTGGCATGTAATACAATTTATACTTTCTTAAGCACAGTTCTCTAGTATCCCTTCCATGTAGGGCCTATGCCAAATGCATGTTCACCTATGGCACACCCACATGAAAGAGCTTCTAACATCACTCATAGATTGTTGACCAGATCTAAATATATTCCCATTATATCTTCAGAATTGACATCGTCCCTGAAAAATCTCCTAGCTGTGTTCCCACAGCTTTGCTTTGGTATATTGAAGGCCTAGGGGTTTACAACAGTGTGCTTGACAGTAATGCACTCTACGCAGCAATGGCCGGACAGTCACAATGTTTATGTACACTTTGATGTATTCGAGGCAAAGAGCGTGGCAAAATATATCAGAGTGGCGACGAGAATGGGATCTCAGTGTGTATTTAAATGTTAATTTGTGACATGGCTGGTTTTAAGGTTTAAAAGTTCGTACCTGGAGAACACGTCTGAGATTCTTGCTCTAGTGTGTGAAGCAACTCTTCATTGCAAATGGTATTTCAAGCAATGAAGAAGACAATGTTAAATGGCGGGCGATTTTAATTTCTGCAATAGGAAAAGAAACCTACAAAGTTTTGCGGAATTTGTCGGAACTCAAAAGAGACCTCATGATCGCAGTTACAGTGAATTAGTTGAATTGTTGGGTGCTCATTTTGCACCAAAACTGACTATTATAGCAGAGTGCCATAATTTCTATAACGGAGTGCAAAAAACCATGAAAATGTTGCCGACTTTGTTGTAGGTTTACACAAACTGCCCAATTTTGTAACTTTGCGACATTCCTTGACTCAGCACTATGGGATCAGTTCATGGTTGGCTTGAAAAATGAAGATATCACGCAGCGCCTATATTTAGAATCTGACGACCTAACCTTTGACAAAGCAGTAGCCGTTGCTATGTCATACGAGTCTGCAGTAGACAATGCTTCGTCACGTGCACCCGAGTCCCAAGCATCTGTCGCATTGCACACGGAACAGGGATCTGTAAATTTGGCAAAAGTTCGTCCTCGGAAGAGTGGGACAAACAAAGAGCCCTCTCACGAAAGATTTGTGTGTTGTGGCAATAATAATCATTTTTCTAGTGCCTGCAGATTCCGTAAATATAAGTTTAATAACTGTAAGCGTATCGGACATCTTCAAAGAATGTTCCCTAACCTTATTAGGCAGCACAAAGGCAAAACCAGTTCACATAATTGTGCTGCTTGGAATCACCGTTTAGTTGATATATTGTCGTACTAACTGTATACATTCATGTGAATGGTTAAGAATCGTACGTGAATGAGTTGTTTACCATCTTTCAAAGTAGTCTCCGAGAGTAGTCCACGGTTTGTTGCCAGCGATGAGGCCAATATTGTCAGCCTTTCGACGAGAGGTAGCGCACATTGACGGATCTTATGCAGCGGATGCTATTTCCAGTCTGCCTCATCGCTGGCAACGAACCGTGGACAACCTCAGATTATTTTCAAGGATGCTAAACAGCTCGTACACGTACGATATGTTGATTACCAAAATGAAAAAGTAAAATTTTACAATAGTTTGTATGCAAAATTCTTCCGAACTTAATATGGGTGATTGACCCATAGTCCATCCAATCTTGATATTTATAATACATTTTCCTTTAAAAATTTGTATTAATGGCGTATCTAATTGCCACCCTCTTATAAAATTTAAATATCTTTCACTTCTAAAATAATATCAATTTCAGCAACACCACAATTATCTCTTATTTCTAAAACGTGATTAAATCTTTGATTATTAATTTAAAAAATTATGTATAAATTTACTCATACAATTGAATCACTAAAACCAAACATGGTTTTTGGCTCAAAACTAGGCATGGTATCGGTGACACCTGCCAAAGCTGAGGTTTGGACGTAGGTGTTGTAATCTGTTCTGTGGCGTGAGGCGCCAACACTTAATACTAGTCCTCAGTGATCGGGCGTAGGAATGCTTCAACACTGTTGTTTAATGGTCCAATTCACTAATGAATGAATACAGGGTAATTCATATTTCACAAATCGAGGTTTTATTGTTGCATGAACATGTGAATTGATACATGAACCCTTGAGACAACTCCCTCCCTTTTCTACGTATGCTCCGTACAATTCGCGTCGTAAAAGGGGG